>CAEFZX010003110.1:0-192063 GCA_903066825.1 Alfaro cultratus
TATATATATAGAGTGATGTCAGTAACGAGTTACTGACGTCGGACCACTTTTTTTCAGTAACGAGTAATAATGCGTTACTATTTCAAATCCAGTAATCAGATTAAAGTTACTTTTCCAAATCACTGCGCGTTACTGTTTTCTTTTGGAATTTAATTTCATTTCCTCTACATGTTTTGGGCAGTGACCGCCATTCCTATGCTACAGCAAAGCTGTAGCATTGTTTACAGAAATGTAAACAATGGAAGGAGGAGAGAGATGTGTGTTTTGTTGCTGGAAAAACAGGAACTAATTTGAGTTTCTGTCGCCAAGTCCGACTATTATAAATGACTTTGGTCTTGTTTTTACTAAAGTCGCTTGTAAATTTAATGAGTCGTGGTCAAAATTTTGCTTTGTCTAAGAAAATAAATATACTGGAAACATAAAACTGTATGTACTCAAATCTGAGGAATGTTTATTAAAAGTTCTTTGTGATTCCTTTTGACTTCCATGCTTCTCGTTGCTGTAAAGACGCTTTATGACCAGCTACGATCAGGACTGACCCAGCAGCTCGACTCCTGTGGGTTTACTCGGTGCAGGCCTCAGGCCAGGGGTGGAGGTGCTGCTGGGTGTGGGAGCCTCAGAACGGGATGTTGGGGTGCTGGACTTAGACACAGGGGTTGTAGATTTTTCATTCTAAATCAAGTATATCATAGAAAGAAGAGGAAATTACTAGAGAAAATGTACATTTACATCTAGAAAGGATGCAAAGCAATTCACAACCTAAGTAGGAAAAATATATATATATGGCAATTATTTTTGTTCTGAACACTCTTTCTTAATTACAAAACCCACAAACAAAACAAGTATACTAAAAACTATTCTTATTTAGTTTTAGAGGTTTAAGTATCAGGACATAACATAGCTCTGAAGTTCTATTTCTTTTTTTTTTTTATCTAACTGTACTACATGATAGATGCAGTAAAGATTTTTGAAGCAAAGATTAATCTTATATAGAGATGCTGTATGAAAGTAAATAAGAACTGTAAACTCAAATTGTAGAGTCATTTTGCCAAGTCAGTGAGGTTTGCAGATTTGTTTTTGAACAACTCAGTCAAGGTTCCATCACTTCAATTGGGTCTAGACTTCATTTATTTGACTCTAAAATAATTTAATGGTGTCTTCCTCTGAGACACTCAATGACTAGAGTTCATTTTGTTAGCCAACCTTTTCTGGGGTTTTTTTTCTGCTAAAGTCCTATGAAAGGAACAAAAGTGTTCTTTATTTGTCATCTGTAATCTGTTCTTTGCATCTGATCTCTTATGGTTAGATTTAAAGCATTTTAGAACCTGGTGAAGTCCAGAAAGCGTTTATTATATCCTGATGCATTAAGATATTTATCATCAAAACATTTATTCATGCTTTACTTACAATGATTCGTTTGAATGTTTACACTGATATAAATATCTTAAAAAATAATTTAATCAGATGAAAAGGCAATAATTCCCCAAATGACTCACCAAATTAATCTCTTTGGACTTGGATGAAGGTGTGCTGCTGGAGGAGGCGATAGAAGAAGGACTCAGGGGGGCGTCTTTCTTTAGCACGCAACTCTTGTCCAATCCGTTCTCCCGAGGAGAGTGGGCTGGACTTCCTCTAGGAGACGTAGGATCCTGAGGTGGGTGAGCCCAGATGTTTTCAAAGAAACAAAGTTACATGTTTAACAAATGAACAAAAAACACGGCATCTTGAGAATAAAAAGCTTCCTGGTACCTCATTGGAGACATCTACTACCAAGTTGTCGTCACTCTTTTCTCCATCACTTTCCTGGGATTCACATAGAAATGTAGCTTACTTTTTTTTTTTATTTAATGAAATAAAATATATAAATAAAATATATTGTTTTACTGTACAGAGTAAAATGGCCTCACAATATTTTCCAATCAGTCTGCTCAAACTTTTTGTCTTTGACAATATAAGAAAACATAAAGGACAAATTGAAATCTAGTGGCTTGACACATTAATCTGCTTTTCATCTCCCAAGCTTTTCTCTATTTCCTTCCTCAGCTCTTCAAAACAAAGTGTAGTAAAAACAGACTGAAGAACCGAGATAAATTTTCCAATTTTTTCTTGCAGTGATAAAATATTTAATCATACACCTCCTCCACTGCCCAGAGAAGGAGGGCTTAAGCTCATCACTCACGTAGCGGCTGGAGGTCAGTTCCTTGTCATCTGTCTTCTGCTTCTTGCTCTCGGATGAAAAATCGCTGGAACTACGATGTTTCTCCCCAGCCCGGAAACTGGCTGACGGAGACACGGATGAACTCTGAAGCAGAAAGCAAACGTTTAAATAATTTGAGCAACAATTTCTGTAATCACTTATAAACCAGATGGTGTCTGTAGAATAAAACAGGATAGTTATTCCTCTTGATGGATTTTAAATCAAAATTTAAAAGCTTAAAACCAAATAGATTACAGCATAATTTTAACTGAAAACATTTTATGTATGCAACACTTAGTTTTAGACTAAGAGAATTTATACATGAACCAGAATAAAATTTAATCAGTTTATATTGTGAATAAAACAATTAAAAAATTTAACTTTTACTGAGACAGATAAGGCAGTGAAAGACAGATAATCGTAGCTTAACTGATACTATTGGACAAATTATCTACAATTTATTTTCCAAATCAGATCTGTTGTCAACAAAAGCATGTTTTAATAGCTCTAAAACACTAACATGAAAATATGGAGCTTCTGATAGTTATAAGACTCCTGTTAAAACACCTTAAAACAAATCCATCAATGTACATTTAATCTGAGTCTATTTAAACTATTGAGTAGAAAAAATTTACATTTATTGGAGCATCTAGCAACTGTTAATTTGTAATCAATGACTTCATTTTTCCTTTAGGATAAATATGACATGGTAAAGAACAGCCATTTATTTTAGCTGTTCTTTATTTTAGTTGTTTTTCTGGACAACATCCCAATTTTATTCCGTCACTGCACACAGTAATGAGAACGATCAGGAAGACAAAAGTAAAAAATTTCCAAAGCTCATTTTTGGAGAACAGCTGCAAATTGCATTAGATTATACCACTGCAATAAAATAAATGAACTGACTAAAGCTTCACGACTGATTAAGCTAAATTAATGAATGTATTGGGTTTTTATTTTAAGAGGTGTTAATAACTGATCTCCTTTGCAATTTTTTGCAAATGCAGACAAGACTAAAATTCCAGTCAAGGCACAGTTTTTACATGTTTAGATAAGGCAGTTTCTGGGCTTAAAAAGATATTGAATGTACTGTAAAATTAAAATTGGGTCTCTCCCACGTTTTATATCCTTCCCACAACATTCCATATAAATCGACATGTGGGCGAGTTGGGGCTTCTCTGCCTCATGGTTTCAGGGAAGATTCTACTAAATCATTTAAAGATCAACTCTACTATCTGTTAAATACTCCTATTTTAACACAACAAAACAGTGAAGCATCCTTAACAGAGTGATTGTGCCACTGATGCTGCTTATTCCTAATCGAGCTTTGCATCTTTTAAATATCAATAAATGTTCTTTGAGGAGAAGAGATCAAACTAAGAGATTGCACCTCCTCCTCTGAATATCTTTGCCCCGTCTCTCCCACATTGGGAGGCGCTGCTCACCCAGAATACACTGGACAGAAAGAAAAAAAATAAAATAAAACAAGACCTTTAGCTCGACCTTTCCACTAACTCACGCCTGTAACCTTTTCACTGCCCTTTGCCGTGCTGCAAGTGTTGATGACAACGATTCTGAGCGGGGGGAAGGGTGAAGCTGTGCGTGTTTGTGTGTGTGGAGCACTTGTTCCTGTTTACATTTTAGTCCTCTGGATGTGCAAATAATCTGCAGATATCAGTGTGTGTGTATGGGCATGTGTCTCTTCATGAGTGATAGAGGAGCAAGTTGAGCCATCCCTCTCTGTCGCCTTCTTTTCAGGCTGATTAGATTAATTAGCCTGCAAATTAGCTCTTTTCAAAAACATCAAAGCAAATTAATTTTGCTGTGGAGACAAATGAAGGCCCTGCCGGCTGAGCGAGCATTGTAACTGTGACAAAGTCTTCAGTGTGGGTGAGTGAAAGTATTAATTTTCACTGACATCATAATTACATTTACTTCCCGTATCCAATTGATTCTGCGACTCTTGATAATGGTATCTGTAGCTGAGCCGCTTGTTTCCTTTTTCATTCACTTTAGGAATCCTCTCTCTGGGTGTTACATCAGTGTCAATCTTGATTAATTCATCCTAACTTCAAACTATGGCTGACATGATTCATCAACATAATCAATAATGTTGACTAAAATGATCTGTAAGCATTAACATTTTTAGTCAACATAGGTTTAGTGATTGAATCTGTTCTCTTTTTTAATTTTTAACACAAATTAAAAATTAATGTAAAGTTTATTACATTAAATAAATGTGATAAACTAGGAGACTGTGACATCCATACATCTAATAGATGCACGAGAATCTACAGTATTGCAGCTGATCATATTCCTTTATATCTAGCTGATCATATTCCTTTATATCTACAGAGTATCAATCTCCATTAGGAGATGACTATTTGGCTTTAGACATGTCATGATGTCCTATGACACAAATGTTTCACACTTTCTCTAACTGGTTTCTTGTACATCACAAAATGTATTGTAGTGTAATGGTCTAAATAGCACCTTATCTCAACCCATTAAAGCACCTTTGAGAGTTGGTGGTACAAACGATTTGACCATTACATGCAACCATGGAGTGATATTTCTAATAGGCACCTCACTGAATCTATTTGAGGAATAAATAAGGCAGATTTAGAGTGTTCCCAAAACAAACAGAAATCCTGGAAGAATATGCTTGATCATGATTATTGTATGAATCATCACTGTTATCAATATTATTGGAGTTTTGTGAAGATTCTTTGAAAATACGGATAACGTTTCCTGGATGTGGTTCATGCATAATTTTCATTATTATGTTGGAAGTTTTGGAAAGTAGTAATAGACTCTCGATTGATGTACAACTAGCCCAATATATCTGATCAGCTGGTTAAAAAGTTCAACAACAAACTAGACAGCAAACCTGCCAACTGTTTAAAGAGTTTGCTTTATGTACAGTGCCTATAGGTACCAGGGGAAGCCGATGTCTGTTAATACATGCGTGCCTTAGCCACATATGTTTTTATTGTATTTTATTTTTAAAACTGCAAAAATAACCAACAAAATTTTTACCATGGCAACCACTAAAGTTGGTAATAATGTCATCCCTAAATGTGACTTTGTTACTTGGTGACAGATGGACACTTTAAGAGCTGCTCAGAAAAGCAACTATGTACTTCAAAGGCTACACAGAGCAAGCAGTCATACATTATGCACAAATTAGTCCTCCGTTTCATTTTTGTCTCCACATTTTTTCCATACACTTTGATAAGACATTCCGTTAGATATGGAGTAGATGTGTCTCTGGGTCTCACCAGTCACTAACCCTGCAAATATGCATCACAGATGTGCCAGTTAGCCTCACCTAGAACTGTCCCTTGAATCAACGCCCCACATTTTCCCCTAAAGCTGAGCAAGGACCATGCACAGCCATGGATTGTATTTGTTGCTCCGGCAGTGAGCGCATGCTTGTTTTTATTCCCAAATGGCAGGATGCTAATGTAGATTTAATACACCACACAATGATCTTTGATGGAGGAGAGCTACACAATGAGTAAAAATGTGACACAGAGGGTTTGCTGCCCAAGCTGAAATGTCTAAGCTGTGACCAGTGGTCCAATTATATTTATTTTTTCTTTGATTAACAGCTCAGATGGTCACTCACCCAATTAGGCAGCAAAATATCCACTTTTTTGTTTCTCACCTTTATTCTGCACAAAGTTCTGCACAAACCCAGAGGCTTTTGAAGTCTGGGTGGTAGTTATTTGGTTTAATCCATCTCTCTTGGCCTGTTCATTTGTTTCTTTCTCTGCAGCCAGCCCAGCATGGAAGGCGAGGCGACACGCTGCAGTCAGAGTTTTACAAAAGAGCATCCCAGCACTGACAAAGAGAAATGGACTATGGCTGTAAAGCTTGTTTGCAAGCAAAAATAAAATGAGACAGAAAATAACAAAACCTCAAAAGTAAGTTGCATATTGCAGTTTCCACACAAGCAAAAAGCTGTAATGTGCTCCAGTAGAGACACACAGAGAAATCAGCTGGTGACAAGAATTAAATGGTTTTCAGTTTGATTGGACCAAACAGGCGATGGGTGTGACACTTTTCCAATCAGTAAATTAACTCCAAACTATCACAAACGCATAATTTTTATTTTTGGAGTCCAACGTTTTGGAATTGGGTAATTCATTAAAAGACATACTACCAGAAAAACATCTCACAATTTTCCAAAACATGTTAGAATGCACTGGTCATCTTTAGTTTTCATCAAAGATTTTATGATTTTTTAAATAATTTTAATCACATGATTAAAATGATTTAATCTGAATGGGAATATTGCAAATACCTCATAATCAACTCAATGATGTAAATAATCCAACCAACTACTGCCCTCACACTCATTACTGCCAGTAGCAACAAACGCTCTCAGAAGGCTCTGTCCTTGAACACACCATGACTGTTTAATTGACTGCCTGTACGGGTTACAATAGGTCTGCAGACGCGCGTGCTGGAGCTCGCTTCATACCCACACACCTTTATCGGAGTGTGAGGACCTAATTCCAAGGACATCAAGGCACAGATGTTCATGCAATTCACACAAACTGTTCTCTGTGGACTGTAGCCAAGGCAACGGCAGATCACTGACAAATGGCTTATTGGTTTCATGGAGTGACTGTTGGCCGCTGTGTCAAAGAGTATCTCTGTGTGTTTATGTGTGTGAGGGAGATTTCTCACTGAGCGCTAATGAAAGGAATTTATCATTCTGGCTGCTCCGTCTTTATCTCTGATTTCTGATGACCTCAGAAACACAGACACACACATGTTCACGCACATATGTGCGTGCTCACATACACCTACTAATTACAGCGGTCATGATGAATGCATGTGCATGTGTGGTTGAGGACCTGCTACATGGTGGGCAGGAGATAAGATATTAAAACATTAAAGAAAATTCTTTCAAATCGGAAAAAGCACACACACACACACACACGCAATTTCTCTAATTTGTGTGTTCAAGCATGTGAGCTCGGCTTGCTCACATAAAGACATGCTAATCTGCTCATTGAGTATTCAACAAACCAAATGTTTTCCTTTGGGGTGTGGGGTCTGTGCCGCTTAAGGGACTAATTTACCACACTCACTGGATGTAACCATGATCTGCTCCTGAACTCCTTCGTTTTTATCTTCTGCTCAGCTTCTATCATAACTTATCTTATATTTTGGTTTTTAAAAGCACATTCTTAAATATATAAATTCTGAGAAATTATTCAGTGGATAAAAAGAAGCTTAAAACTGCATTCAGATCTAGAAATGTGTAACAATTACTGGATAAAGGTAAACATTTTGTAATGTAGAAAAATTTGCTTCCCGTACTTATTTAGTCTGATTCAGTGTCAGAAAGTGAGTCAGAAAGGATTATGCACTCAAATTTAGCCTGGACTTCCTTCAGACAAACTGGTTGATCATCGCAAATGAAGATACAGTAAATCTTTGAGCTAAGGATGGTTCTTGTTATGAGGATAATAAAGACTGAAAGGACTTACCTTAACTGAATCTCTGTCTGAGGAGGCGAAAGGCAAGAGAGAGAGACAAAGAGAGAAATATACTTAAAATATTCAAAGACTAAAGCAAAAATGACATAGACCCATATTAAACAACTAGATGTACTACAGTATCATCTTCTTAACTGTGTGATCTGGCCAATTAATGTGGGTCATTCACTATCCTTTTTATTACACTTACAATTGTTTCAAACTTTTTAATCAGCACCAGATATTGCCAAGTTTAGCTAGAGCTCAGCTGATTTTAATAAAAACAAAAAACATAACGAATAATTGAGGTTTAAGCAAATCTGATCAAAAGAGGTGAATAAACAAAACATTATATTTTATGCACCAAATATGTCCTGTAAGCAAAGTTTACAGGATAAAGAATATAATTTCTTATTCTAAAAAATGATTTGTACTAATTAATTAGAAGCACTGCAAGACTCAACTATTAAAAATTCACTGTCATAAAGATCTGCTACAATAAGAAGTATAATGCAAAGCCAACCCTACAAAGAAAAAACTGTTTAAAAATTAAAATTTTGCCATTCAAGTTATGTATGAGTAAAGAAAAATTAGTTTGAAACAAACAAAACCAAAAATAAGAACACAACAGTTAATAATTGTCACTTTATGCACAATTTATCTTTACAAGAACTATCTGTATAATAATGTCAAACATTAGAAAACAGCAATTTGTTAAACCTGACAGGAGATTGAAATTATAGGACAATACAAGGTCTCCCTTTAATTACAGATATAGACAGTGAAGAGTGTCTAAAACATCATCAAGGTTTGTAAAGGAAGGAGCGCCACAAAGTGATCATTAAACTTGAATTTACCAACTATGCAACAAAGTGAATTCTAGAAATCATGCATTTAATGCACATATCAATTTTCTGAGGTTCAGATTGCATTTTTATTGATTCTTCTGCTAATGCATGTGAGTGCTTGCTTCACTAGCTCATGTTAGCTGTTCTGCAGTTAAAGGGCAGGGTCAATTGCTTGAATGAACAGTAAAAAAAAAAACTCACAACCTTGTTACAACAAAATAATTAAGTGGTGGCATGCACCGTTTCTATCTTTTACACACAAGCATATCTACTCCGTGAACAGTAATTAAATACTCAAGCTGGAAATCAGATCAGAGAAGAATCAGAGCTGATCCCGGTGTAGAAGACAAAAAGGGCAACATGGTGGTTTTTGCCTTAAAATGACTTACTGTTGGATCTGTGTTTAAACAGTTTTACCTGCTGGTCATTAGGGGAACTAAATATGAAGAAGCAACAGACACCTGTAGACAGCAGGAGCATGTATTGATATAATTATCAAACATGTGAAACCGTGTTAGGATTATTTTTAAAACCCTATTATGTTTCAAAGTCTCTCAGCTTTCATATATTTTTTTAAGAACTAAAAAAAAAAAAAAACAGAAAATATAATGTTAATCTAAACTGACAAACCACAAAAAAGAAATGTCTGATTTAATGTGAGGCCATGTGAAAGAAATGATAAGCCACTGCATATGACAGAATAAGTGGATATCATAAGGCTAATTAAAACAGATGTTCTCTGAAAGTTACTCATCATTAGACCCACACAGAGGGAGACTTACCTCTCGTGTGCTCACTGTTGTTCTCGTGGTGTTTCCTCTCATCCTTAAGTGGCAGCTGGTGACTCAAAGCTGATGACAGAGCCAGCAGGCTGGCAGTACTGGCACCAGGGGGCAGAGGGGGCTGCAGGCCTGCTGGATGGGGGGTGAGCGGGACTGGAATGGCATGGCCATGGGAGAGGTGCTGAGCCTGGAGCTGCTGCTGCTGATCCACATACGGACACATGGATTACAGTTTGTATGTGGGAATGAAAAAGCACAAAAGTGGCAGCATCTGAAGCACTTTCACTTTAGCTTGACCTGTGGTGCGTAGAAGGAAAGCTTGATTCCCTCAAAATGTGGAATAGATTTTAAGTAATCGTTGAAAACATTTTTTTACAGATAATTTTGACCAATAAGTCCCTTCAAATGCTATATTGAGAAGATTTCAGAGCGAATCATCAAGTATTACACCAAAAAAATTTATTTTGAGTTAAAAAAAATTCTTACAGTTGAAGTCAACCCTGAGTCCTGTTAACCTTGCTGATGTTTTCATCAAAATTAAAACACTATCTGAATCTGACTTATTGATTTTGTCTGCATGTGTGTGTGTGGATGTGTGTGTGTGTGTGCATGTGAGTTAAACTCACTCCTATGATGTGTGTGCGTGTGCATGTGAGTTAAACTCACTCCTATGATGGCGTTGAGTTCAGCCATAGTGACCTGTTTGGCTCTTTCCACAGCCTGCACCACTTGCTGCTGGTGCTGATGGACAGAAAGGAAATATCAGCAACAGATTCAGTGAAAATTTCACTCAGACATAAATATTTTCTTTAAAAAGATAATTAGATTTTTGAAAAGATTGAAAATCTGAGAAAAACCTCATCGACACTAATTATACTACTCTAAATGAGAACATAATTTACAAACTAAGCATCAAGTTGGTTCAAAAGACTTGAAATAGCAAATGAAACCACTGACTCCACAGGAAATAGTTTAATAGGGTAATAATTTTTATGTGAAATGAGGGTCAATTACTAATGGAGTTCAAAGTAATCTCCCTTTATTTTACAACGACATGAACAGCTATAAAATAAAATGGTGACCATTTGAAAGAATCTACATTTGTGCTCCTTTGGCTTCACTGTTCAGCTCTGTTATAGAATTTATACAAGGGATAAACAACCAGGAAAATAAAAACATTCAAGGGCTCTTAAGAGATGGTTGCTTATTATAGGAATAATTTATCATTATTATTATTTAAGACTCTTACCTATCCAGTCACAGTAAGTGTCTGAAATAAAGTAAAGTGGTTAAAAATAAATAAAATTGCATTCATTTGAAGATTTTTGCCCTTTTAACACTGAATTGCTTTTATTTGAGGCACTTGAAAGCTTTAAATACTTTACACTTTGTTGTGACAGTATAATATAGGATGCGAGATAATTTGTGAAAAAAATAAATAATTCAAGCTTCTCAGCCTTCTCCCTTTGGTCCTACTGCCAACTGCAAAAACACACAAAATGAAACACTCCTAGACACAAATAACCAATCAGAGGCAGGGGGAGGGTTTTAGCACTGCCAATCAAGCTGGTGTATGCTCTGCTCACATCATCCCTCTTGCTCTCTGCTGCGTGAATCGAAGCCTGCTGCGAATTCACAGGCTAGTAATCAAGACCACAGTTGTTTGCGGATGAACAGTTGCAACCGGAAATTGTTTCTACACCATTAACACATTGAACATCACTTGAACCACAAAAGAAATGACAAATCAAACTTGTCAAAACAAAAAATCGATAGTTGTGATGTATAAACTGAATGAGTCCCTCTTTCTTAGTTTTTAAGTAGTACTTGACAAACTAACAGTGACATTTCTGTAAAGTAGCCAATTGCAGGCTCTACCTAAGCAGACAACCCGACTGATTAACCGGTTAATCTCAATTTGTTGAACTTGTTGCTCCATGAAAAACAGGACAGCAAAAAGGCATGATATTGCATGCAAAAGCACTTTTAAAAACGATTAAATCTCACAGGAGTTGCAAGATCACAAACGAACAAAATAATGTAAACAAAACTACACGTTATAGAAAACATCGTTATAAATGGTTACGATTTCTATTTTAGCAGCAACAGATATATTTTTGTCTTAAACAAAAACAGTTGCATGATTTTACATTATTGTTTGACACTTATGTATTAAGTTATTTTTGACCAAAAATGGTCATCCTATGAGAAACTTGTACTGTCTGATCCTCTGGTATGAGGGATAGGCTGAAGCTTTGCTTTAAGGAGTTCATTTCTTATGATTAAATGTTGCTTTACATTTCCTGTAAAGTTAAATATCTGCTTCTCAATTGAATCCTGAAAACAGTTCACTTGCTTGTTTAGTTGCCGGTGCATCTGAAACATTTCAAAACAAAATAGCTGCCATGCCTTCATCACATTAACGGACATTTTTGTGGAGAGACAGAGACAGTTAAGAAGAGGGAGACAGCAAGCAGTACAAAGTCACAGAAAGGGTACAGAGAGAAGAAGGCAGATGCAGACAGTCAGAAAGAGCAGGAAGATTCATCCAGGAGCGCAGAACATCAAAGTAAAGCAGAGATGAAAGAGCTTATCAGGTGTGGAAATGAACCTGACCATCGAGTTCAGCTACACGTCGGCTCCCTAAGTCTAACCTACCAGAACGTGACATGCACACAAGTGAAGATCCAAAACTCTGATAAATATTTTCAAATAGATTTTATGGCGTTCTCATCTCCACTTCCAATAACTACAAACCTGAAATGAGCATCATTAACTAAAATCTTACAAATGACCTTTTTTCATCTAAGCTCATGCAAATCTGGGATATTGATGGAAAATTTCTTGATCTTACGGAAACAGAACTGTACATACAGCATTCAGTATTCAAATAGTGACACCATTTTTTCCACACCGTACCATGTTGCAACTACAAACTTTGATGTGATTTTGCTGCAATTACGGCAGCAAGTCTTTAAGGATATCGCTCTGCAAGCTGGGAACATCTGAAGACTGAAATCCTTGCCCAATAGCTCAGATCAGTCAGATCGGAAGAAGCATCTCTGTGAACATCAGCTTTCATGTTCAGCTGCAAATTCTTAAACGGATTCGGTTTTGACTTTGACTGGGCCATTCTAACACAGGAATACGGTTTAATCCAAACCATTTTGTTGTCAGTTTCGTTGTGTGTTTTGGTTTTCTTAGGTTATCTTGATTGAGAACTTCTTCCAAAGTCAAAATTATTTTGTCCAATTTAACAAGTTCCATCCATTTTCCCATTAATTCTCACCAGCTTCCCCGTCTCTGCTAAAGAAAAACGTCTCACAGAAGGATGCTGCCATCATGCTTTGCCATGGCGATAACTTGTTTAAGGCAGTATGCAAAATTAGATGAAAGCCATAAATAGAGTACATATGTGAGCCAAATAGTCTGATGTTTTTAGAAAAAGTTACGTTAATCATTGTAAATCTGTACTATTAATATGGCCACATGTAAATGTCCTATTAAAAGAAAGGCATACAAGCTCCTGAAATGTTTGAGTCCTTTTTTGTATGTTCTTGGTCCAGCATTGTTTCTTGTTTATTTTCAGCAACAAGAAGGATATTATAGTTTCCTTTCAAAATTGGACTGTATTAAACACACTGGATGTGTCTGTTTTTGGCAAGCCTTGAATGTGTAAAAATTCAACCCTAAATTTTGGCTTCACACTGGACGCCTCTGATTTAGTATGTTGGCCTCATCTGACCAGAGAACAATTTTCAGCTTGTTTTCCATGTCTCTTACATTGTTATGGCTTTCTTTCAACAATGCCTGTTAATACGTAAAAGTCGGCGGTACTGTCAACAGATTCTCCCACTGAGCTGTGGATCTGTGCAGCTCCTCCAGAGTTACCACAGCCAGCTTTTCTCATTCATATTCTCCTTCTTGGACATTTTGGTTTAGTGAGAAAGCCATGACGTTAGTGTATTACAAAAAATACATATTACACTTTGAAAGGGTATGTATAATTTGTCAAAGTACTGTAAGCTTAGTTTTTCCAGTTTTAGTTTTCTGCCGACCCTATGCAGAGTAAAGATATTTAAATGTTGGGATACGTCTTCAGTCTAAGCAGAAGTAAAGAGCAGATTCTGCCCACATGAGAATGTCGCTTTGAGCTGTGGGAAACAAGGAAGTGTAGAGATGTTCTGAGTAGAATTGTACTAACCAATGCTTAGGAAGAGTGCAATTTGTAGCAACACAGACGAAAACTCAAAGTATATTGGGGAACAATATAAAAAAGTGACAGGTATGAAAATAAAAACAAAGACTCAACATAGCTGATCTTATTTCCTGCATAATAATGATGATATGCAGTGGTATTGTGGTACATTTCATATGCACACAGACAACTAGGCTGTGCACCAACACAAAGCAGCTTCCTCTCCCTGCCTCCCCTCTCTGTGGGCCTGAGGGCTGTGTAGAAGCACCACAGTCTAATGCCATTATTCCTAATCCATCCTAAAGCCTCCTAATCCATGGCTAATCTGGAGGAGAGCTTTCGGAGTCCAAACTCACTCGTTCCTGCTGTTCCCACCCCTCAACACAACACACACAGAGTTTGTTACTTCCTTAGAGGGAGGATTTATCACCGAAACACACACACACACCTTAAGAATGGATAATAAACACACTGTATAAAGCACATGTTTCACACCCACCACTGTATATGCACACAAGTGAAATGTATTTTAACAACAAAAAAGTATTTTCTTTCACGCACACTTCACTGCTGGCTCCTGCATATGTTAGTGGGAGACATTTGATAAGTTCACAGTATATCTGCCTATCCTGAGCAGGGAGGATTAGCCCAGGATAATCTGCTTGTTTGCGTGTACATTTATGTGTGTGTCTGTGTATTTTTCTCTTTTTGCCTCAGAATCCTCCGCAGAATTCTCCCCCAATCGTTTCTTCTCCCTCCCATTCATTCTCTCACCCACCTCTTCCTTAACTCCCTGTGACAGGCATTTTTGACTCTTACCTCTTGAGAGAGGAAGGGAATGACTTGGGCACAGATTGCATTCAGCCGCTTGACAATCTCCGCCTGTAAGACAGAGGGGTGGGTGCAGAGAAAACAATCAACATCAAATTCAACAAGAGACAAGAAGGCGTCCTCTTCATTTAAAGTTCAGCTGATGAGATCACTGAGGTTTGTGAATAAGAACCCTTATTATTGTCTTTTAAGCAGCTGAATAGTCACATTGGAAACCCGAGTCTAACACAACTAAGTATGAATGGTATTTAAAGGATGGGTTAATCTCTAAGGCATTCAGTTAAAGATGAAAAACTCCTTTTACCATTTAATGCAATACTACTGCTTTGGGAGGATTGACTCTCTATTAAGCTGCAAAAACCACAAAAATCTCACATGTTATTAGTCACTTTAGGAGTTGTTGTTGGGTAGCCCCTCTTCACTCTGCAAGAACACGACTAACACAAAAACATCACCTAGAACATCGATTGGCCTTGCAAGGTTGCATCAGGTATTCAATACCCTTTTCATGCATGCAGTGTGTTGTGGGGTTTACCTGCTTCAGTTATGTGTAGCACCACATGGTATTTTGCTTCAATATGTTTGTTGTTTGCTAAAAGTGACAGGAGTTCATTTAGCCTCCTGTCAAAACCCTTCTTGAGCTTTGTAGAGGTCATTGTGGCAGTGGAGCATCTTCAGATGCAAACCATGAAAATTCCAACTTTAAATAATCACAGTCATACATACTTCCTTCCCTTTCTTTCTTTTATTGCTCAACCCAAACTCTTTTTACTCGCTGTAGCTTTAGATACTAACATTCTATTAATTTTGTCTCTGGGGTTGATGAAGTTGGCTAAGTGTCTGCAGTTATTTTTCCAGTTTATACTTTTTCCTCATGTAACGCTCCCTCTAAAGAACTGGTGAACATGACCCACACTGTGATAAACCCTGCTCAATGCCAATTAGATATTTTGATGGAGGAATTAACAAAAAGGGCAAAACAAATAATTAAGAGAAAAAATAAAACAATGTAGCACCCATAGAGTTTTGGTTATGAATGAGTAACAGTCAACAAAAAAAACAAAAAAAACAAACAAACAAAAAAAGGAAAACACACTGAGACATCTCTATTGTACAAAGGAAAACCTTTCATGATCAGCTGAATATAAATAGGAGTGTAAATGTTTACATCCAAGTGTGTGCATTTATCTGTGCAGGAAAAAAAACCCTATGATTTACCACAGACAAAATACACAACCAATGCAATTATCATCATATTCATAAGATGCACCGCCCAAATTATTGCAATTGGCACTACTGCAAATACCATCATTAAGTTGCCTTTGAAACTGTAAAAGCCTCTAGAGGAGAATCTGTGTGCACTAGAAATACTGTAGTGCACACATATGAACAGACATCATGAATGATGAGGGATGAAGCTTTCATCTGCTCCATTTTTATGAAATAATGTTAACACTCCCTACATTTTCACCCTTTCAAAGTCAAGTGCATTTTCATCAGAGTACGTGAGCATCATTCCTGAGTTGGAGCAATCCATCTTTGGCCTTGAAATCCAGCTGTCACCTTTTTGCAATCAAGGTGTTCTGTGTTACCTTAGCAGCTCTGAATGTATTAAATATCAACACTTACTGAGTGCACACTGGTTTCAACACCTTTAAGACTCACAAAATATGTCACCAACTGCACAAAAGTGGCAGATTAGAAGTACTGTAGTTGTGAAGCCATTAGTAAGTTAGTAGCAAACACGGTTTTGTTTCATGTGAAAGAATTAAAATACCCTTCAACAGCTTGTGTGTTTTTCACATATCTGGACATAAAGGCATTTAATATACATTTTTAAAAATCTTCAGTAATATAGATTTGTATTCCATAAACTTTTAATTAATATTCTAATTTATTAAATAGTGTCACAATCCTTGAGAGTTTCTGTTTTGATCATTTTCTTGGTGTTCTTTATGTTCTGCATACAGTATATTACCATTTTCAGTCCATTTCAGTGTTAAGAAGGTTGTTGTCATTGTAGTTCATTCCTTTGTGTTTAGTTTTTTTGTTTGTTTATAATTTGGTTCTTTATGCATTTGGGTTTAGTTCTTTGGGTTGGGGTTCCTATTGAATCTTAGTTGACAGCCATTATGATCATGATCAAAAGTGAATGATTACCAATGTCTCCTTTATTTATTTTTGCTTAATTCATTAATAACATGTTAATTAGATAGCAATCATCATTTAAAAGGTGCCTTATAAAGAGAAATTCACTTCTTAAAATGTTGTCATTTTAGTAAATTTCTTTGGAGCAGCTGTCAAAAAAATTTGTTTATTTTTGCTCCATTAATCAGGTAAATGAAAAGAAAATCTATTGTATTACCTTTTTCAGAGTCTGGCAAAAGAAGCAGAAGAGGCAACATCTCTAACCTTGTTCCATGTACATAACCTTTGAAGAGGTGAACTTTGGTATCAGTGGTACCAGACTTCCCCTGAGGCAACGACAGCAAACCCCCAACGCACACTTAAATAAATCCCTCAGCCAGAAGCACAAGCAAAGGTACAGAAGACGCATAAACACAACTTTAGGAACACCCAGACACACATCAAGAAGCAAAGGCAACTCCACCTCCCCCCCCCACAGACTTCTTTGTATTCATCAGATGTTTTTACTGAACCTGAGGCTTGGCTTTTAAAGATTATACAGCACTTACTTCCTCCAGATCAGGTGGGATACTTTTTTTAACAGGAAGCTGCCTGATCCACCGTCCCAACGGGAGTGCTACCAGTGCAACTCAAATCCAAACATAAACAGAGACAAAAGACATGACTAGAACAGAAACGCATATTAATAGGCAGCTGAGGATGAACATCACATTATTTATTTGTAACACAAACAACGTAGGGCTCCATCTGGACAGTATTTCCTCTTGTGATTAACTTGGATGAAGTATATAGTGGGAATACCTGCAGAATGTGAAGTAATATGGGAACCTCTGATAGAAAAAAGAAAAGAAACTCTTGATATTTTTGGCTGAACAGCTTAATCTATGAAAGTTTTTTACAGTTTAAAATATATTCTAAAGAAACAATAGTTGGATTTTAAAATATAAAACAATGTTGTGGTTTGCTTAATGGTGACCAGTGTGAACTGCATCCCTACTTTTTAAACGCAGTTTTTTTTTTAAATATATTTAATTAATAAAAATGTGTTCGGAAAATGTAATAAATATTTAAAAAAAAATTCAGAACTTTTATTTGGTTGGTCATCTAGTGGAAAGTCTGGCTAACATCGCTTCCTCCAGTCCTACTCTGTGGATTAAAACAATGATTAAAAGCATTTTATATTGATAGGACATTATATTTAAAGGCTCCTGGTTTAGACCTTTCACCAAACTGTGGCAGCTGTAGTTTATCAGCTTTACCCACATATCAACCCCACAGTCAAATATGGTGGTGGGAGGGTGATAATTTGGGGCTGCTTGGTGCGTCAGGACAACTTGCCATAATTGATTGAACTATGAATCTAGATTGGGCTCCGGAGTGGGACAGTTGGTAGCATTGTTGCCTCACAGCAAGAATATTCTAAGTTTGAATCCCAGCTTGTGGTTTTTCTGTATGGAGTTCTCCCTGTACATGTGTGGGTTCTCTACAGGTACTCTGGCTTCCTCCGACAGTCCAGAAACATGATTGCTAGGTTAATTGGTCTTCTCAAAATGCCCTTTGGTATGAGTCATATTTTTTGGTCTGTGGGAAGAAGGCAGAGTACCCAGAGAGAAACCATACCTACATAAGAAAAAAGTGAAATCTCCATGCAGAAAGACCCCAGTTTTCAAACCCAGGATATAACTGCAAGGCAACAAAGCTAAGAACTGCAACACATTGCAGTCTTTATGCAGACATTACATGATTAAAAATGTAAAATTGTAATTTGCCATTTGCAATTATGCTTTTGATGTTCCTCAACAAGAACCAAAATATTGTGCGATACAGAATACATAATAATAATAATAATAATAATAATAATAATAATAATAATAATAATAATAATAATAATAATAATCTTGAATGATCTTCCCATTTCTGAGTGGAATATTTAAACTTCTTTTGAATAAAGTGCAGAGGACGGGAGGTTAGTGGAAGCGCTAATGGAAGGGAGAAACCTAGGAAATGGGATTTAGTCCTAATGTTATTGTAGTGTTGTAAAGTAGGCTTTTGCTCAAATAAGTAGGTACTATAGAGCCCTGTTTGTGAGATTGTATGTTGATAGAGCATCATAGCCTATTCAATTTAGATTTTTAATCACATAAAAATAAAGTGATACAATCAAAAGTTGTTCACGTCTATCATTGTTAGAACAGCTCAGAGAAGGAAAAAAAATGTGTGAACAGTCACACATAAGTTAATTTTTAGTCTTCATATACTGATGGACAAAAGCTACTTATAATTAATTCTAAGAGTTTTAAAGAGACATTAAACAATGAATCATCACAGGCTGTTTGAGGAACCACTTTCACAGAGTCTTCCGGTGCCTGGTGGAGAGGGACCAAGAGAAAAATGGAAATTTTTTTTTTTTTTTTTTTTTTTTTTTTTACACACAGATATTGTAGAACTGCACCAGGACACTCTCTTCCAGAGAAAACCTAAAACACTGACATTTTCATTTTATATTTAGTCTTTATACAGGCAAGATGTGCTGAGCACACATGCCCTTTTTCAGTTTGACTCCTCTTCACATTTCTGCACACCGGGGAACTCACCCATTCATATTAGCCTCTGTGATTCTCCAGTGAGGTTGTTAGCTGGGGTTTAAGTGCTTTGCTCAAGGGAACATTGGTGTTAAGTGTTGGCCATGTTCAATATTTATACAGCTGGAAAAAGGAGCAAGTGATGCTGCTTAAGCTGAATACAAAGCTTAATGGATGTTCGAGGAGGCACTGAACCAGTAGTTGACGGCTACTTGAAAGGAGGCTAATTTTGGTGCCATAGCTACTGTTACTAACTTCTAAATAGGCATTGTTTAAAAATCTTATATGTAATGACATAATGCAAAGAGAAACAAAACACCAGCTTCCTAGAAACAAAATAGTATTTTCTCCCATCTACTGTAATCTACTGAGAAATAAAGTGTATTTTGCTGCTCTAACACAATTTAATTTTATATTTGACACCACAATAGGAGATTAATTTTGGCGACAAATAACTATAAATAATTGCTTAGAGCAATTATTAATAAAACTAGTAATTTAGATAAAAATTAACAAGTCGGGGCACCACTTGATTATCAAGAAAATAGACAAATAATTCAGTCTGGTATTTTTTGTAAATATCTGACTGACAAGGCTTAGAGCTCCTGCCAATATCTAATTGTGATTGAGCGGGAGGCAAGATATACCCTGAACAAGTCACCAGTGCATCACAGGGTAACACAGAGGTACACAGGACAAACTACCCTGCATGTACACACACACCAAAGGATAATTTAGAGGCAAATTAACCTCATAAACAAAGAAAACACTCTTGCATATTTCGTAGACCAAATACATCATCAAAAAATGCAATGAAATTTATTGCACAGGTCAATAATGATATTATTCAAATCTACTGTTTGCATTTAGCAGTCATATAGCATTTAGACAATACTATAGGGCTTTAATTTGACTAAAAGGTTATAAGAAATTGTTTCATCAAAAATTGAGCATCCAGGTGATTCTTTTGGAGCTGATCTTAATAATGCTGTAAGAGTGGAAAAACTGAACAAATGCTAAATTACACTTTTCCACTGTGCAACACAACCCATTACAGCTGACATTTTACACCAGGTGGAAGCCATTGTGACAGTAGGCCGGAGTGCAGGGATGTCAGGCAGTTTGGCCAATATGCTTCCTGGCACTGCCAGAGCACGTGAAAAAAAAGGAGAGAGAAAAATCAAAGCTCCTTTTTTCCTCTTTTTTTTAACAATTAGGCCTCAGCTTTGACCTGGACCTGTCACTGGCTCAACAGAGAATGTATAATCAGAAACAACTGAACAGAAATGCCTAAAGGTTAGGGCACAAAGCAGGTCGATTTGTTTAGTGTATTGCTCGTTTAGAGGTCTCTGGGGTCACATCAAGCTACACCAGCCTCTGAGGTTAGAAATATGGAACCTGAAATATCTTTAACTCTTTTTGTGAGGCACCAGAGAGGTCTTCCACAGGTTGAAAAATAGTTGCATGACGTCAAACACCATGTGAAAGGATTGGCGTGTTAAACTTGAACCGCTGAATCATACAGATAAAATAAAAAAGATCTTTTAAATGTATAAGTGATTACATTTTGGTTAAATTACCTCAAAAGTTATTACTTAATTTTGAAGTAATAATCTCCTGGAATGTAGAATTTTCTTTATTTATAACAGGCTCACCTGCCATCAACACTTGTCAGTAAAAATTGTAGTCAATAGGGACAATAATGTTAATAAACGCGGAGAACATTCTGAAATAGTCCCACTTTACCTCCTAACAACAATGAAATTAGATCAGGCAGGAGCCCAGGAGTCAGAGCGGGTCAGATACAAGATCAAATGTCCATCTCCCCTATTGAGCTTTGTAAGCACCACATCAGCACCACTTTTCACCACCAGCTAATACACCTAATGGACCTCACCATATAAAGTCTTCATTCCCTTGTGACCCTGTGTGTGTGAGAGAGTGTGTGAAAGAAGCAGCGAGCACAGTGGAATGGGACAAAGAGGAAATATAAAAGGCACTAATTAGACTGTCTAAGCAGTTCTTGCTGTAATTTAACTCCTTAATGTAATTTTAATGTTATTGTGACGTAAATGTTTTCTGATTTTGTCACTTAAAACAGTTAAGACAGAGTAAACAAATGTAGTAAAAGGCAGTGAGGTTAAATTCTAACATTACTATGAAGTAAAGTTCCTCACTGAAGATTTGTGTAGCAAAAATTACCCCCCCAAAAATTTGTTTTGGTAAATATAAAAAATCAATTTTAAAGAATAATTTTTACCCCAATGCACCATCACATCAGCAGCAATGGCTCTAATTATCTGCTATAATGACAGGGATACTTTATGCTGTATTAATGACAAATGAATTAGAAATGTATTATTTTTTTGTGGGGTGAAACAGTAAAACAATCCATCTATCCTGTTTAAAGGGCATTGACTTTCTGTTTATCTTTTCTTTCGTACAGATGTCAGTTTTTAGAAAATAAAACAACATTGCAAAAGTATTACTCCCCCTTGAATACTTTCACTTATTTAAAACATTATAGCCATCTATTTTAAGAATATTTTGTGTACAGATCAATACACACTAGGTGTAATTGTGCCGGAGTGACAGTAAGAAACCCACATGGAGGTCTCATCTATAATTTGCCACAAGCCAAAAAGGTTGCATGGTAAAGATATGGAAGATGGTGCTCCAGTTAGTTGAGACCTATTTGCTTTCTGTCTATTTGCAAGACAGTATGTGTGAAGAAAAAACATAGTGGTGGTGGCAGTATCATGTTGTCAGTATGGTCTTCTGCAGATGGAGTTAAATAAAGGGCAGTTCTGAAAGAAAACCAGTTAAAGCTGCACAACACTTGAAAGTGGGAAGGAGGTTTACCTTGCAGCAGGACAACAACATTAAACAGCCAGAGATAAAAATGGTTTAGATCAAAACACATTCCCATGTTGGAGTGCTCCAGTTAAGGTCCACCACGGACTGTTCCCCTCACACACATACATAATCTGTAAATATTATCTGCCATTATCTATCTTGTATTATAAACCCACTAATACATATATAATCCATTTCCTAACATTCTTGTATATTCNTTATATTTACACACAATATTTTATAGCTCCTTGCTACTACTCTCTGTTTATACATAACCCCTTATAGTATATACATATATAGTTTTGTACACCTGTAAATAACTATTTATATCCTGTATAGCACTTCTGGATAGATGCAAACTACATTTCGTTGCTTTGTACTTGTGACAGTGCAATGACAATAAAGTTGAATTCTATCCTATTCTATTCTACTCTATTCTATATGGGCCATTAAGAACCTGTGACAGGACTTGAAAACTGATCTCCACATTTGCTCTACATCCAATCTAGCTGAGTTACATCATATGAACATGCTGCACTATTATGAATATTTACAGTGCTGTGAACACATATGTATCCCCTTCCCAGATGCTGTGTGGTTTTGCTTTTTTCATAATGAAATGTTTCAGATCATTAAACAAGCTTTAATTTCAGGAATTGATCAAATACAAAAAAAGCAGTTTTCCTTCATTAAAGGGAAAAACTATTAAAAAAAAACAACAAAAAAAACTTGTCTTTTGAGATTTCTTTAGCTAGACTATAATACTCCCGAGACACATGGAATCAAGAACCCGAAGCAACATCTTAAGCACAGCAGGCTTCACTTTCCTCAAGTCAGAGGTCAGGATTCAACAAAACAAAAAGAGACTGGGCCACAATGAAATCACTGGCAGAGTTCCGAAAACTCTCTCATGAATAACAAAGAAGGTCACAATTATTTAGACAAAAAAGTGAAAAAGATCTCATGAAGCACACTGTATATCTCAAGATCAATCTATTCTAAATTTGTTATATAAGTTGTTTTTTGGGGGGGGGTTTTCAGGAGGTTTACAGTTGGAAGAGGAAGGAAACAAAAGGGGATTGCCCTGAGCACCATTTTATCAATAACCAACAACACCTACTGACAGACTAATTGGCTGAAAACAGGTGATTTTCTTTAAATTGTCTAAGCAATACAAGACCGAATTACTCTAAATATGTATTGAAAGCAGACTTTAAAACTGTAATCTAAATTATTAATAAAAAATTAATATTAATGTACAGACACTCCAATTTGTTTTCAGTATTCAATTTTTCTCACAATTTTTCAAATCACAGTGATAACAAACCTCACAATGAAACAAATGTTTCCTTATCTGCTGCAGTAAAATAACCTGTCACACATAACTGAAATCTCTGGCAATCTTCAGAATCTAAACGTCTTATTACTTCCTTCTTTCACCACTTTGTCCTTGTGCCTCCTTCCTTTTTCCCTCCTTACATCCTGCGCTTTGCTTTATTTCTCTTTCAGCTTCACTAATTTGCAATTGATTAGCTGTCCTCTCTCAGTCCTGCGCGCACTGCTCCTCCCTTGCTGTCTCTCCTCCCCACCCACCCTGTCCTGTCCTCTCTTCCATCTACGAGTCAATTTCTCTTTAACGAGCCTCGGTACATTTCTCTCCCTTGGGCACTAGAGCCCTTCTGTGTAAATAAAACAGGGAGCAGAGCCAAAAAAATCAATGGGCCTATTACCCTTAGAAAATGCTAAACAAGCAATATTAGTGACTCTCTTGGAAGTGGTGGCTGATTGCCTTAATACCTGCTCGCCAAAGAAACACCTCCGTCTCTTCTATCCATTCATCTGCACAATAATCCGCATGCTTTCTAACAAACACTCACGCAGTAATACTCAGGCATGCTGGAGCAAGAGTCAAAATAATTTGCTTCCAAAGCTCACACACACACACAACCGCATGATGCATGAACCCACAGACTGCTGACAGAAATTAGGGATTCGCTCTCCTGACAGAAATCATTCGGCACCACACAGAGCTGCAGGCCACGTTTTACCGCTTCTCATTTTGTCTGTCTTGTCCATGCAAACACAACAACACACCGCAGCACGTGCAGCGTGCACAAACAGCAGCAGGCGGCCGGGATTTATAGTAGACACCCCATATTTCATCCGACAACTATGATTAGTGTGCCAGTGAAAAAGCTGCATGCGTGTATTTGTGTGTGTGTGCAAGCTCAGGCAGGAGTAAACACGAAAAGCAAAACGCATACGCACCCAGTGTGCACAGATTCACAAATAGTGAATGCAAAACTGAATAAACATCTAAAGTGTGCCTGCAGACAAACACATTCATGAAAACATCCACACTGTGTAAACATGTGCGGTAAGTAAGGGCTGTTAAACACTCACACACACGCACCCGCACACACACACACACAGAAAGCAAAGTAAACAGACTGTATAGTTACAGAAGGACACATAGACAGCAAGACAAAGGCCAAGCATTTATCACGTCTTCTCAAATCGACACACACACACACCCACACACACACACACACACACACACACACACTTTATTTGTGCAGAGATGAATGTGTGGCTGGTTAGCTGTGGTCCATTTATTGTGGCAGCTGATGTGTGGTTAACACAGACATTTATGCTAATGACCCTGCGTGTTAAAGTAAAAAAAAAAATAAGCAGCAGTAATGCAAAGGCTCGTTAAAGGCCAAATCCTTATTGGCTGCAGTCATTTTTCAGCCCATTATCTTGTTCAATTAAACTGATGAAATTCTTATTCACATGTGAAATGGCTCACCAAGTGACCAAACAAGACTAAATGAAATACCCCTTCTTTGTTAAATATTATTTTTTGCTTTTTTAAATATATTTTTGTTACTTTTGGTTCTACAAATCTAACAAACTTCACTCCACTTTTAGAAGGAGCTGACAGGTTTTTTTTACACTTAAAGATGAAATGCAGAATTATGCTGGCTGCAACCCTCTAGAAATAAAATGTAATGTATAGTTTTGCTGTGTGTTTTTTTTTTTTTTTAATTAACCCCAGAGGAATAACCACACTTTGGTCTCACATTGTATATTTGTTTAAACTCGGGAAACAATGGGAAAAATGCAATACATCTGTAGCTCAGAATACAAGTCAATGAAACTTCCAAATCCTTAATTCCACCAGATTTATTTCAAGCAATATTAAAACATTATTCTAACAATGGAGAGTCAAATCCCTTTTGTTCTTTTATCTTTCTTTGCTCTTAACCTCATCTTCCCATTCTCAACAATTTATTTCACTTGAATATAGAAACAGAGGATGTTAGCAGTGCATGTTATGCCAGCAGATTGTGTAAAATTTCAATTCAGCTCTCTTCTTTTCAATGAACTTACAGTGGTTCAGTGTAAATCCTCTCATTCATCAACTCGCATGTTAACACTCGGCCCCTCCTTCCACTTTCTACCTGTAAACAAAGCAACTCATATCCCTGTACTGAAGCCGTAGCGGATGAACTTAAATTCTTTCGCAGTTAATTATATTTATGACCTATACAGGTAACATTAATTAGTTTCTCAAATCACATTTATAAATCTAATATTTTGAGGACTTTTCTGACACCTTTTTTATTATGCAATGTCATTATAGAACTTGCCACAAACACGTCTGTATTCCAAAATGCAAATGAACAATTGAAATCATAAATAATGAGCTACTGCCAAACATATTCTGTAACAGTTGCATTTGTAGGAAATGTGAGCCTCCTGAAAAAGCTTCAAATAACTCTCCAGGGGAGAAAACTTCTCACATATCTAGTTTATGTGAACTATTTATTGCAGGTTATCGCTAATGTGTGACTAAAATAAACATTTTCATATACTCCCTATTTGGACCAATTGATTCTAATAAAATACAAGACATTATAATCCCTAACATGACTCGGAGTGACTTCCTACATCATCTAATGCTTTTCTAACATCTTGTAGGCTCATAATGAAGAGTTCTTTCAGAAAAACAACAAGTTCATTCAGATCACACTCCAAAGAAATGCAAAACGCACTGGCTTCAAAATGAAGTTGGTGCAAGTCTTTTTTCATTTCCCAGCTGGATGTGTTTCTTTACTTTCAATTTTCCCAACTGGAGTCATTTCAGGGTCCCCACACATCTTACACTTCATGAATCTATACTGGTTTGTCGGCAAATTTGTGGTGAATTTTTAATTCATGAATTCAAAAGTTTAAATTTATCACATTTCCACCGTGATCAGGTTTAGAAAACAAAAGCTGCAAGGATGATGACAATAATTCTGTTGTTTCCCTAATGCTTTTCTAGTTTTTAAATCCAAGAGCCTTTACATGTTTGACATTTACGTAATCTGTGCAGGCAACATGTACAGGTGCAAGCATCCACTCATTACTTCCAACATAAATCTGCAGGCTTGACTAGTAGGAAAGTAAACATCTGACATCTTGAGACACAGGTCAGACCTTCTAAGGCAAATCTGTTTGGCCCAAGTCATTTTGGGCATATTAAATGTTAGAAATATCTGAAAATCTAAATATTTTTCTGTGATATCATTTTCTTTTCCCTATTCTTATGAAGACCTTTAAATAAAGAGAAATAAACTTTCCCAGACACTTTAGAACTACATATGAATCCTGTAGTGTGGAACAGTTTTCTGTACAAGCGACATCAAATATTAAAAATGAAATAAAACATAACATGCAATCAAAAGTGTCATTAAACTCACAATAACAGCTTGCATAATGAATATAAATTCTCCCAAAAAGTGTTGGCAACCTGTCGCTTTTATTGTGTCATTTCAGGTATTACGATATATTATTGGTAACAAAATTAGCATGGATCTCAATGTCATGCATGTTTCTCTGACACCAACTAAAAGGCTGTTTGATTCTGGTGTATTCTTGCATTTTTAAAAAAAAACAAGACATCTTACCTGCTTGTGCATCTCGATGTTAAGCCCGTAGGACATTTCATAATACTGAAAAAAAAAAAAAACGAGATGAAAGCAAGGTCACTCTCTTTCTTGTGGTATATGCTCTAGTCAGAACACAAGCTGCAGTCAGGCTCACCATTACATAGTGTCGCTGCATCTCAGTTTTCTCACTGGCCAGTTTCTCACATTCCAGTTTGAGACTAGTAGAAAAGATTAAGAAAAAAGGTTATATTAGTGTCAGAATTAAACTCTCCATTAACCAAAACAGAGGGACTTAAAGGAGTGTTTTGCAACTCTGAATTCACATGAGATGGTGTCTGCAAAGAAAAATGTGAAAATCTGAATCTACAATCAATTTTAAGAGGAAAAACAAAAACGCAACAAAACAAGCCGTGTGGTTCACCACAGCTTCCTGCTGAAGACGGCCCTTACTCAGCAGGTGCAGAGGAGTAATTACTGAATCAATGGACACACACACACAGACCTCATCACATATTCTTACAGTGTGAGAGGAAGCCAAAACTGCTTCATCAACAAGAAAGTAGCCTTATAATGAGGATCTGTTTTACAAAAAAGGTTAACTCTTTTAAATGTTTCGGCTTATGGGAAGCTTTCTATTTACAGCCACAAAAAGCTTTTAAGTGGCAGCTAATGAGATGATCATCAGGTGTGCGACAATGTTAAAATACAAAAGCAGGTAAACATCACTTTGAATGAAACTTTAAGGAGTTGAACTTTACTATAAAACCAGTCAACCAGGTTCCTATACATTTTCCATTTCAAAGCTTAATACATTTTCACACTCAAGTTATCAGGATTCTGAATCGTTGTTAAGGCCATTTCTAAAGTAAAAATACAAAAATGGCTGGCAAAATGGTATGGGATGGATGGGTTCAATGGTATTTTTTTTATACTTATCCAGATTTGGAAAATGCTTAACTCCAATTCTAAACTAATCCAAACTACCAAAGACTAGTTGGGAACACTGATCCAAAGCAGAAATAAAACATGAATCAGGACAAAGATTTCTAGTTTTCTGATTTCCAATCGGATCCACCCTCACTCTCTGTTTTCTTCCAAACCAACCCCCTATGTTGAAACCGTTTGATGTGGGCGGCTGCAACATTAAGCATGCAGCTTATTATCCTCGGTTCAGCCCGTTCAAGCCCCAGGATTGACCAGAAAACTGGACCCCTGGTTCATCTCCCCAAGAGACTGGGTAACAATTACAAGGTGGCCAGAAGTGGGCGATTATTATGCATTGGTGTCGTGCTTTATGGTCCTGGCCTGCGGCGACGTATTTCACACTTCATCATGTCGAGTAAAGCAGTATTTCACACCACTTGCACTTGCAGGGAGAGACGTGCAGACGAAAGTCAATGGGGTTTACCTGTGGTTAGTCACTGGTAATGGACAGAGCTAAGACAAACGGGGAATACAGTACAGCACCAGCGTATGAATGAGCTCTGCATAGACTGCTGGAGGAGAGCACATCTCATTTTAAGATGCTAAAAGCAGCCATACTAAGGTTGTTTTAATTATCTATCTTAACCTGAACCAAAACCTATTTTCTGTCTGGTATTTCATGTCATTGCATCATGTATTTCTTAGACACTTTGGTCATATTGCATGAGTCATGCATGACTGCGTGGCGTAAAGCATTATCAAACTTTTCTGACCCCAAAACTTACTTAATCTGAACAAGTCAGACATAATATTATGACCAGTGAAGTTAATAGCATAGATCATCTCCTCATCTTGTATTATATTAGGAAGGAGCTGATTGTTTTTGTCCTCAAAGTTTGAATTTCAAACATAAAAAAAAACGTGAAATTTTGTGATATTGATAGTTATTTTTATTAACCATACAGTTTCTTCAATCAATCAAATTTTATTTGTGTAGCACATTTCAGCAGCAAGGCATTTCAAAGTGCTTTACATCATATCAAAAACAGAAACATAATGCAACATAGAATCAACAGTAAAAACAAAGAACTCTGTCTTTTTTTTGTCAATACTTTTGAGAGCTTTAGCACCTCAGCTCACAATCTACATCAGGTGTAGGCGTGAAGGACATGGAGACAACATCCAACTGGCCAAATATAGCACTGACGAGTAGAGCGTGAATGTTTGATTGAGATTTAAAATAATATACTGGATAATATTGCATTCAGACTGTCTATTGTTATTGGCTATGTTGCACAGACTAACATTGAAAATATAACTGTGATTTGCACTAGAAGCAGAAAAGAGTAGAAGTTTGAAAGTGGTGAGATTGTGACGGTTTGGTCAGTGGCTCAAGAAAGTTTTTCAAGGGGTGGCCAGAAGGGGACAACTGGTAATTTTGGTGTGATGCACCAAAACGGCAAATCAAAATAGATATTTAGTGTCATTATATTTTGATATTATGTGTGGGGTTTATTGCAACATGGCTTTCAATAAATGAGATTAGTTCTTTGAAACTAGTCTTTTCAGTCCTACATTGAGATTAATTTTTAAAAAAAATATGATGCATAACAGAATTCTTATTTAGAAGATGATTGATTGGTCATTCTCCGTAACTGCGGCTTCTATGGGGTGTTCACGCTTTGCAGTGGTTGCTATCTATGGAAATTGCTCCAAAGAAGGAAAGGAAACTGCCAACATAGTATAAAGGGTCCGTGTGGTCCAAAGTGACAGATGAACTACTGTTGCTCAAATTGGTGTCACAGGGTGTCAGAATACACAGTAGATCACAGTTTTGGGTGTCTGTATGGGATTCCATAGACCAGTCATGCTGGTCAAAAGGTCATATGATCTAAATTTTACATAGAAAAGTGAAAAGAAAAAAAAAAGAAGAAAGAAACAGGTTTCTTTAACTCAAGCAGCGAAGGTATTTTATTTTTGATAATAAAAGAAGAAATCATTTTCTTTACATTTTAATCGATAGTTTTCTTTCTTTTTGTCTGTTTACTCAGTTCAGTTCCAAAAAGAGCAGAGATGTGAGACCGTTTCCTGCCTTATTTCTAGACCCTCACCTGTGATATTGGGCTTGCAGGAACTGAAATTCCTCTTTGATCCGGTCACAGGACTCGGTGACGGTGAACTTGAACGGCTGCCCCGGCTGGTGTGGCACCTCAACCCGAAATCAAAGAGCGTGTGAGGAAGAGGAGGGGGAGAGAGCAAGAACTGAGCCACCAAAGTTCAGTGTCAAGACACAACGTGCAGGACTGGAGCTTTTTTTTTTTTTCTTTTTTTTTTTTTTGACAATGGACCACTGTGATCGCACTCAGTCTCCTCACACTTTAACCCGCGGATACACACTCACACAGACACAAACAGCTCCAGAAATCTGGACAATGAGCTCAATTGTTAAAGTGGCCGCGCAGTGGCACGGAAACTGTATCTAAACTGATTACGCATCAGGCGCGCTGCAGTTAATCTGCGCTGTTTTGACACTTTCTGCTTCTGTTCTCGACTTACCGGATGCCGTGCCGGGGGGTACATCTTGCTCAGATCTCGAATCATTAAAAAGGCGTCGTAAAGTTCATCCACAAGAACAAGAAAAAAAATACAGCAAAAGAAAGAAATGCGTGAGGCGCTTTTTCTCCCGTGCGTAAAGGGTCAGTCAGTAGCCGGTGAGCGGGCTGAGAGAAGGTCCTGTAAAAAGTAGAAGCATCCTTTGACAACAAAAACAAGGCAGATAATTTTTCTCCTCCTTTCCTGTCCATAAAACTCAAAGAATTCCCTTCAAACTAACAGAAATCTTCTATTTTCCTCTTTTTTTCCCTACGGAGCCTCAACTTTCGGCGCATCGTGGCACAGCTCATCCACAGCTAAGCAGCTCAGGTTACTCCCCGTTGTCGCGTATTAATCAGTAGATCTCCTCCAACCTCCTTTTACGCTTCACATCCGAGCGAGAGACCACCTCACCAACCAACTGTACCAGCCTGCCCTTGTCTGTGACGCCAAATTTAGCAGCAGCCAGTCGTGCGGGCTCAATTACATATTCACAACATTTACTGGAGCCCGCACACCGTGACGTCGGGACGTGTAGTTTAATTCATATTAGTCGATAATAAGCCCTACAGATGTGCATGTGCTGTGAAGAACTACAACTTCCCGGCTCCCACGCAAAGCCCCCCCACCTCCCATAAAGCCAATGATGTGTGGTCTGAAGGAGGAGCGGTGATTAAACACAGCCAATGACGAGAAAAAAAGTGAGCACTGCACCGCATCCTGCTGTCTGTCATCCACACGCTGTCCAATCACATCCCGACAAGACGCGAGTTATGCGGACCCCCACGTGGGGGGCTCATTCTGGAGAAAAGGCTGTGACAGGGATTGATCTGAAAACTATCTGTTGGCTTATGTTTCTTATAGACAATTTAAACCACAAGTGACCATATGGCCTGGAGATGCCTGATGGTGCTCCCCCTCCCCCCTGTTGTTTTACTGAATCTCCCGTTTAATTGCTTGCTATTCTGTCCACAGATTGCACCTGTAACCTGGCAATTAAATTCTCATTCAGCTTCCTCATCTCAGTCTGCTTGATTGGTATAAATCACATAGAGCGCAGGAGGAAAAGAGGCTGTATTTACTCACATTCAAAGAATTATTGTTGCTGAAAAATGGCTTAAGGTTCCATGGTAATTATTTTTACTCTGTGGGAAATGCAGACATGAAATCCACGTGGTTAAAAGATATTCACATAAAATGTTAGTGTTTGCTTTTAAAGATCATAATCTCTCTGTCATGCTCTAGAAGAAGATATGATCAATGAAGCAGCTTGTAATAAAGACAAGATCTAAGCAAAATTTAAAAACTAATATGACATCATGCAACAAATATTCAGTTCTTAAAAAAACATTGTCACATTACAGCCACAAATGTCAATGTGTTTTGTTGAGATTTTATGCTATATAAACCCAAACTGGTCAATACATAATGTGGGAGAATTCAAGTTTTCAAAATCAAAGAATTGGCAATCAAAGAAAAGTGTGGCGTTCATTTTTTTTTTTTAAGCCAGTCAAGCAGAACAAGATTTTAATCACAACACCCAGACTTCTAGGTTATCCCCTTCCAGCTTTCAAGAGGTGATGTGCCTCAGTGTTTAGACAGGTGCACCATGTCAGGTAGCTAAGCCTTGTCGTTGCTGTCTCTAGTTGGATTCCCAACCATTAACTCTATGTGTTCTGTTTCACTCTCTCCCTTCTTCCAGTCAAGCTACTGATGAGTCAAAGCCACTAAATTTTATGATATCTTTAAAAATTGGAAGAAGCAAAGCTATTTCCACATGAGTTTTGGGACTGTTTGCGAAATGACATCCTAACAGCACGACTTTATCCTCATATAGCCATATAGAATTCCTCCAACTTTTCACTATACAAATCTTTTGCAGTAAACTGTAAACAAGCGTCAACATGCTTTTACTTCAGTAGTGGAGTTTTGTGCAGTGAGTGTGCATGGAGATCATTGAGATTGAGAAACCTATTATTTTACAGGGAAAAAAGCTGTACCTGCTATTAGGTAGCAGGTCAGAGAACTTTCAGAAGATCTCTGAGAATTACTTTTTATTCTTTGGCTTCTCTGTAAGAGATCTTATGTTGTTTGTTTATCAACTACATTGAAAGGTAGTTGTTTCCACTTTTAGATTCTGGCTCCAACACTGAAACACTGAGAAGTTTAGAAGTGCAGTTGTAATTGATGTCTTTGGTATGTTTTGCAACAGTAAGATGTTTTTTTTTTTTTTTTGTGAAGTTGTCTTGATACAAATCAATACTTTGATAATGAAAAACCTTTCATAGGCTATCAGTTAATATTAAACCAGCTAATATTAGTAGGACTTCACAGGTAAAATGCTTACTAAATACAGCTTTTAACAGGTTTCAGTACATGTACCATCCAACTTCCATAGACACAAATTCACAGACTAATGTTATTTTATTTGTATGCATTCATTATTCAGGTTTTTTACCAATATCTGGTGTGAATTTTATGTACAAAGAAATATCCGAAATACACTGACATATTTGATATTTATTGAAAGAGTATGTATGACAAAGTCCTTAGTTCTTGTACATCAAGATTTGAACATTTCTACCTACATGTGAATTGAAATGGTCTTTTAAAAATGTATTCTATAAATACATTTGAGTCAACAGTCGGATGCAAGTGGTTAGACACATAAAACCACTTTCTATTGAAGGGATTTAGTCCTGGTAATGTGTTTGCCTGATGCAGACGAGTGGCCAAACATTGCAAGAGTGGTAAAATAAAATTATTTTTACTTTAGGGAGATTTAGAGAAAATGAGTTTCATGAGACTGTATAAGGATTTTTTGGCACGAGTAGCCTTTATTTGACAGTGAGTTGATAGTAAAGTGGGCTATGAGAGAGAGGGAAGACATGTGACAAAGGTCAACAGACCAGGACTAAAACTTGTGACGGCCACAGAGAAGTCAGATCTCTGCACACAAGTCACGCACTTTACCACTACGCCATCACTGTGCCCAAATTGCCTCCATGTTTTATAAAACTTAAAATAATTATTAAATTCATGCTGCAATTTGGGCTTTGTCAAACCATCCAAGTGTTATTGTACTGCATTATATGGGTTTTTGTCAAAAGTCTGTGCAAGCTTAAAACATAATGAAATAAGAGTTGGAGAAGGAAGAATAAAAACACACTTTACTGCACATTTTGCTGTGTTTTGCCTTCCGAGTGCTACAATCCAATTAGGGTTGCTGAGTAAGGTGAAATATTACAACCAGGACACTTACAGCTTCCTCATTCACTCACAGGAAGTGAGTGTATCTAGTAAGTCCGCTTGCATTTGTGGCTTTTACTTTATGCTCAGTGTGTGGAGATGAAAGACAGGGCTGCTGGGTCAGCAACTTTCATAAATGCTGCCGTCAGTCATTTAGAAGAACTAAATAAGTGCAAAATTCAAATCTAAATCTTTTTTTTTTTTTTTTTTTGCATTGAACTTTAATTTCTTTCACTGGATTAATTTCTTATGAAGCAAGACCCCTGGAAATACTGCATGCTATGTTTCTCAATTTTTTTTTCCTTGCATCCACACAAGCATACAAATGGTAATCCACAATATGACTCCACATCAATCCTGCCTCTATCTCTCTGTCCTCTCTGTTGTCTCTGCCTTTCCCTCATACATACACAGCATTGTACACACATACACACATCGCTGCAGCCATTCAAATACACATCTCTATCTACCACTCATACAAACTAATATCTCAGGTAAGCACAGGGCCTAAAGTGACCTGCTGTCGCGGTGTGTGAATCCACTAAGGCTGCGAAAAGGTAATATTGCGCCCTCCCTCATTCCCCTTCAAGGGCTGAGGCTTGATGTGGACGGGCAGAGGAGGTGCAGAGGTGAGGGAGGGGGCAGGTGAGGAGGAATAAACAGATTTATTTGCCTGCGCCCCACTCTGATTATTTTGCCCCTGCCTTTTGTTCCAGACCTTATGAAACCCAAATGTCAAGTGAGGCGAGGGCCTCATATCGAGTCCTGTCAATCACGGCCCTCTGTGCACCTGAAGCTCTGATGCAGGATTATTGGCTTCAACACGAGAGCTGCCGGCGCTGCCTGGCACGCAGACGATTCGACAGAGCCGAGTGTTTTTTTTGTTTTTTTTTTTCTAAAGAAGAACTTCATTTGGCAGCTGATGCGCAGGTGATTGCAAGGGAGCGGATTCTGCGGATAGATGGGAAGCGAGCTGGATGTGTGCGTGTGTTTGTAAAAGAAGCGCACAGTGCGTTATCGAGGGAGAAGGGGATTAAGAGGGAGGAACCATGCTTGACATGGGTTTGGTGGAGAGCTGGTGGTGAGGACTTAGAACCTGGACATCTTGCTTAATGTCAGCGTCTGTACTTTTACCTGAATCTTCACTTCGGTAACCTTCACAGAGGTCATTGTTAGTGGTATTGTCTCATCTATAATACTATATTTATCATATTTATTTTATTTTAGTTACATAACTGTGTGAGTGTTGAGTTATTTACTTTATATTCTACCAAGTATCTGGTCTTTTTGGGGATTTTTTTAGAGGTCTTGATTAAACATTTTCAAGACTTTCTGAAGGTGTTTCACAGTTCTCTTTGATCATTAAGACTCCTTTCCCACAAATTTTCAGAGTGATGTTAAATTGTTCATGAAAACCCCATACCTTTGACCTACAGAACAGAAATGTGTCTTTCCCCATCTTCTGGTTTTGCTTTTCATGTCACAGATAAATTATTGTTAAAATAACTCTGATGGCTGTCATGGTTGCCTGAGATGAGAACAGTTGCCATATTTTATTTATTTATTTATTTTTTTATGACAATGAGGTTTTAGCATCACTGTTTAGAAATTTTTGTGCCTTCGCTCAACTCTTCTTTGCAGAATTGTTTTAATTAAATTATATTGAAGGTTTAGGATAAACAGACTTTTGGGTTACGTCACATCATCTCAGGTGAACAAGATGGCCGGTCCAAACTTTTACTTGGCCAATCCAAACTTTACTTCTAGCCATCCATAAGTGGGTTTTGCTGGTATGAGTCAGGTCATTGTCCTGCTAAATGACCCATTGGTTTGACCTACTTCATGTTGTCAGACTCATGAAGTGATTTATTTGCATTTAAGTCAGGTCTGGATGTAGCTGGGAACAGCTATAAAAGAAATCATATCAATTGATAACATAAGAAGGTGAGATGTTTGTATGCATTTCCTGATTAATTTAAGATCTTTACTGCATTTTGGAAATCTTAATATGTGCGGGACTTTGGTCATGTATAGTGCTTAAAAAAAAAAGCTGGATATTGTCTTTTCAAAAAAGGCCAGGACAAGTTACTTTAAGCAAGTTTTCTTTCTCTGATGAAGTAAATATGAGCAAGACTCAGATCTCAGAAAAGGATAAAAGATGTTTAACAAATTTACAATGCAGGACGATAAACTTTCTAAAGCAGAAACCTTGGATTTAGAAACAGGAAGTAAACAATTATCAGTTGGAAATAGTTTCCAGAGCAAAGAATTGCACCAAGAAACAGGTGCAATTCTGTTTGAGGCTCAACTCAGAGCCTCAAACTCTGAGTTGAGTTTGAGGCTCAACTGTAAAATAGTATTAAACAGTTTGTCCATTTACCCAGGTTTTGTTTCAACAATGACCTTTTGTGACTGTAACTGTATACACAGGAAACCGGAGTCAATGACGTTACCGGGCACAGATCCTTCTGTGGAGGGGCAAGTAGCTTGGCTTGTTTCTTTTCGACCAACCTGCCTGGACTACACACAACACAGGCAGGCAAAACAAAACCAAGGTCTGTAGTACAGGTACATGAGGCAAGGTTCACAGCTAAGATGAGAGTCTCTAAATAAATAGGCAAGGAGCAAGCAGAGGTCAAGCAGGAGCATAAATGACAGGACCACTCAAATGCTGTGACAGGAATTACAACAGAGTCTCATTTTCTGTGGTGAGGAACAGGTGCTTAAACAGGCAGAAGCACAAGTGAGAGCAATGAACCAATCAGCAGGAGTTTGGCAGTAAGCAGGTGAACAACATGAATCATTGCAAGGAACAGGAAATAGAAAACAAATGAATCATAACAGACATTAATATTTGTTTGATGCAACATGTTGTGTGAAAGAACAAATTGGGCGAGGCAAATATTTCTGTACAACTACTTCCATATTTTCATTTTATAAGTCGTGTGGTCACATAAACACTCCTAAACTCAAGGGAAGAACCAGTGAGTCACAAAGAACAAAATACTTCTCATCTTTCTTTTGTTCAGTCTATGACACATACTGGACAACATCACAATTTAATAGAAAAAATTATCATATTTCACAATCAGAAAAATACGTTTTATCTGTATTTTAATTTATGCATGAATTAAAGATGTGAATTTATGACACTGTTCATCTGGGTCATGCATTTACTCACAAAGCACTCTTTAATGTTGCATATTATCGGTCAGACATAATAGTTGTGTTGAAAATGAATCTGAATGTCCCAAGGAAAAAAACATTCAAAGATTTAACAAAACTAAAAACTACTGAGGAAACTGTGAGAACATCCAGTTCCTTCAACAAAAGTGGCTAACAACCTTTGCACAGCACTGTATACAAAAGATGCTTTTGAATCCTAATGTACATCTGGATTTTCCAAAATATTATACAGTTTTGCTCCCTTTCCACAGTCTGTATCTTCTGAGGTTCACTTTTCTATAGAAACAAATATTCTAATGAACCAAGCAACAGGATGAAAACAGAAAGTTTTGACACCAGACACACACACAAAAAAGTTACACTCAGAAAAGCTTACACAATTTATTTTGGGGCAATAACCTAAACTAGATTAGATGACAGTGTTACTACACATACATAAAGTAAATTCATAGCATTTGATGCATTTATTATCCAAACACAACATGTCAAAGAACAAAATTCACACTATCGGATCAGACTTGAGGCTTATTATGAAATTTCAGTTGGAGTTCACCATAAAGTGTAATTCATCAGTTCTTATATTCTCAGACATCTTAATTTGAATGATTTTAACAGTAAGCAAAAACAATAATATTGTTATTGTCATAATAATAGCCCTGGTATTAAAAATATGGATCTGTTCCCTTTTGTGTTGGGGTTTCAATGTCGAGCTAATCTCACTTCAGTGAGCATTAACCATTGGATCGTGATGTTAAATCTCTCATCTTTACAGCAAGCTGCGTCTAAATCCCCAGTGGTTGCCCCTTTAACACGTCATTAATCCCCAGTGGCCAGCTCTTTGAACGGTGGAGCTTGTGTGAGGGGATAACCAGGTCTCCTCAGACACAGAGACAGAAAGGAGGAGGCAGAGCTGAGCTGGATTTACACCGCAACCAGCAGGTTAATCCTGCCTCCACACTGAGACAGACTGTGAGGATGGAGTGTGCGTGCGCGCATGTGTGTGCACACACACATCTTCGCAGAGGGTGTCTGTGAAGATGTGTGTGTGTTTTTATTGGAGACAGTTAAAGATTGCCTCTGTCTCTAACGACTTGGGGGGGAACATCAGCATCTGGTGCTCAAAGTCATCCAGTCCCCCCTAAAGGAACGTACAAACTGCTGCCATTTCGTTATTATGTTACAAATGGAAAGAAGCAAAAGCAGGGATGATAAAAAAAAAAAAAGGAAATTGCATGGAGCAAAAAAGATGACAAACCAAGATGCTGAAAATAGAAAAAAAAATTGATGGACCTTGATGAGGAGCAATTACCAGCGAAGCAGTGACAACAAAAGTCGAAATCTTGAGGGGCTAAACAATGAAAACAGCTTCTCAAAGCTGCACCAACCTAAAACATGTGTTTTACTGCAGGAGTAGAGACAGGGTTTCTGTATGTAATTTACTTAAAATGTTTAACTGTTGTTAAAATCAAACCATGTAACAATGAACGTCACTTTCTCTATTTGAAAGGTACATTTTTCCCTGCTTAGAAAAGCACTTCTCTTAAGAATGGTTCTAAAAAATAGTTGAAACCTAACATTTACATGTAAAATAAAATAACTTTTCTCACTGTCAGAACTAAATATTTTCTTGTATTCAGTCAAGGTCACCAAAATTATTTCTATTTGCTAAATGCCATAATAATATATATTTTTTCTTTTTATTCAAATTCAGAATTGCTTTCATCACTATTTGCTAGAATTGCCTTTAAATTGTATGCCTTGGGTAGAATGTTTTGGGTTTCCTTTTGGAATACTGGGCCATTCCTCCAGGCAGAACTGATGTGACTGATGTATGAGTAATGGAGAATTACTCATAAACATCTTTTCTATTCTGCCCCAAATGTTTTGACATCAGGGTTTTGTGATGACCACTCCAAAAAACTTTGCTGTACTTCAGTTATGTTGTAACCAATTTGTTGATATGTTGAGGACACCATTCATTTGGAAGTTTAACTTCCTGTCTGATGTCTTGTGTCATTTTGTCTGCAGAGAAGTATCTGTCTCTCCTTCTTGACACCGAGCCTAAGTCAAACTATTTCAACAGAGCTATGTTCAAGGTGTGATTGGTCAGAAGTTTATTGCCGTGTTCTTTGCAGAAATGCAACTGGAGAGCAGTGTTCATATTTTGCTTCCACTATCCAATTGTCGTTTATGCAGAAGGCATGGATACTTTTGAGCAATGTTTATCTGAGCAGTGAGGAATTATGTACATTTATATGATTCTTCACTAAATAACTAATAAGACTAAAACAGATAAAAACACTTGGATGGAAATTGCAATGTCATTGTCCACTGAGAGTTAGATTTTTTTAATAATGAGAATGAAATTATGATCATAACTGTCCAATTTAAAAATGGATGAAACAATACCAGAAATTGTCTTGAAAGGTGTAGCTTTGACTTGATGACACTAATATTTAGTAAAACTCAGATTTTCTGCTGGATTTCCTCCTTTCATTCAGATCACATTAATGGGTTCTTTGGTGAAGAAAAAGGGAGATTTCCAAAGTGGAGATTTTTAAAAGCAATGTGTAAGACGTAGGCATATTCAGAGATGATCAGAAACAATGACATGGAGTCACATTTTGCACAAGCCCATCATGAATTTCTTAGCAGGTTACCACAACAACAGTGGAACAATATTATTTTCCACATCTCTTTCTTCCTCCCTCTGTTTCCATTAAACCTCAGAACTAAGTACAAGAAGTTAATGACTAAGGACAAAGGAGAAAAACAGTGTAAAAAGAACATGCTGCATCTGTTTTGAATGAATTTTTAGCACATCCACTGCTTCAGCCATGCTTAGATCACTTTTTTTTATTTCCATACTGGTACCATAAATGTTACTCCCTGCAACAAAAAGCAGCTATTGATATGATAGTGTTTTGACTGGAAGCACAGAGATACATAATATCAGTTTATAAAATATCTTGAGAGGTGTAGTCTGGAACTTAGAACCTATTGCCAGGGAATGGCAGGAGCAGAATTAATACTGCAAAAGAGACTCAAATACTAGGAGAATTAAGCAACAACCTGAATGAACATAAAACACAGTAATTAACTAAATCCAAACCAAATAGCAACACTATCACAATGGTCTTCTTAGGTAAAATTCAACTTGAATCCCTAAGACCACATGGAACTGAGATCAAGTAATTATTGTGCAGTTTAAAGTATCACATTCATAAGGCTGCAGGGAGGCTGATAACTTTTCTTCCACATATAAAAAGTCCTTGCTTTTGTCTGCTGCACCGAAGAGCCTCAGACAGGCGGATGGACTTTTAACATTCTGTCTCCTCTTCAGTCTAAAAGACTAATCAGGCACTCTGCAGGGCTCTGGATGCTAACCAGGACTAATTCTGCCTCCTGCTGGCTGGTGACACACACTGGGACAGCCATGATTGGCTGTTACACACTGGGGGGTACACCTCTGATTGTCTGCTTAGCATATTTTCTCCCCTTATTCTGATGGCACATACGTGCTCTTATCCTCATTGCAAATTGCAGTACAAAAGAAAGCAGGCATGTTATGGGCGGTGTGCTTGTGTGGACGCAGCACTGCATGCTGCGAGAATGAGTTGGAAAACAAAATCTAAGCTAAATGTCCTCCCTCCATTTTCTTTATTTCTTTTATTGTGGCTCCTCTCCTTTTTTCCCCCTTTTTTCTCCCTCTTCCACAGCAGCACAGATTAGACAAAATGTCACCTCTACAAACTGCCGCGAGCTAATTAGCTGTTAGCCATGTTTGTGTTCTTGACTGATGACAGGATCATTTACTCTGGTCTCCAGCTGGCTCTGTTTGTCGGAGCCATCTCATTAACATGGCAAATTAGTCCCGCTCAGTCAGGGGCCCCTGCCTGCACCCAATGAGAAAGGACTGGAATGCAAATCAATCAGGAAGGCGGAGAAATGAAAACCACAAAGTGACGTTTGAGGAGAAGAACGAGAGATGATGTGCTAACTGAAAAAAAAAATGAAAAAAAAAACAAAAAAAATTAAAGTCGACTTGTTTACTGAAATTGGAGAAAAGAGAAGCAAGTTGGAGCCACTTCGAAGAGGATTATGTGTTGCTCTAAACGTGATGTGGTAAGTGCCAGAAAATCAAGTGTAAGTGGTTGAATCTTTGCTCTAAATTTGGGAGTTTGATTCCTCTAAAAGCTGAGCTTCATTTCCCATTTTAAAATCAGCTTTAATCAACAGCAGCTTTTAATCAAATCGTGCAAGGTCAACCAAGTGCTGTATATCTCTGAATCAGAATTAAAAAAATAGTAATGATCTAACATGACAACAAACAAGACCACCCACCTTGTCATGCTGTTAATACAATCACAATTCTAAACTTATACTGTGCCATCAGTTGTTGTTTTTTTCCTCTTTCTGATCAGGCAGATTCCAAAATAAAACAGCCACAGAACTTTGGAAAAGTATTCATTCCCCTTAGACTCCTCTACATTATAACCACAAACATCAATGTATTACATCTGGGTTTACTAATGAATTCCTTGTTTCTAATTAAAAACTTAGAGTGGCATTTATTTGAATTCAGTCCACTTTACTCTGATACCTCTAAATGAAATTCAAAACAACCGGTTGCCTTTAAAAGTCACGAGAGAATAAAGTTTATCTCCAAGTAATTCATTATTGGTTTATATACAGTCTGTAAAGGTTTCACTGCTTTGCTAGAGAAGATTATTGAACGAACAGTATCATGAAGAACAACAGCACACAGTTCAGGAAGACGACAGGATTAGGTTATCAAACAAAGAAGATCTGTTCAATCCGTTATTGTAAAAGAGGAAAAGTTTCAAACAACCACAAAGCTGCCTAAAGCAACAGATGGGGACAAGGGAGCATTTATTGGAGAAAGAGCTAAAGAGTCCCATTGTAACTCTAGAGGAGTTGCAGAGCTCCACAGCTCAGGTGCAACACTATTGACAGGAGAACCGTTAGTTTTGCAGCCCCAGTTTAGATCAAAGCATATGTGACAGTGGCTCAGTCAAAATACAAAATCTTAATTTAGGATCCATATAGAGACTTAAAAATCAATATTCACAGATTCTATTCACCTAAGTTGGGAAAAAATTTTGGTCTCTAGACATTCAAAAGTTGCAAAGAAAAAATCCCAAAATTCTCATACTGTGTTTGGAGAAAATTACATTCACAAATATTGATACAAATGGATGCTATGCCACACTTTTCAGATATTTATTTACCAATGTATCTTTGTCCTTCCAATGTTATTGCAACTGTCTGTTGGCCAATAACATGAAATCACAACAAAATACATCAGAGTTTGTGTTTATGAAATGACAATACATGGGAAAGTGAAAGGGTATGACAGTATTAAAGCTCTGTACATATTTTTGGCAAATCCTAACTGTGCTTTTTGTACAGCACAAAGCAGTAAAGGACTGAGCCACGGGAGTTTACATTGATGTTGTTTGAGGTGCAGAAGGTCTCTGTCTCACGCTGTCTTTTTTCTGTGTGTTTTACTCCTTCAAGTCAATCTCTGAACCTGCTGCTGTCTCTGGTTTCATTTGTCGACAGGCCTGGCAGCAAGGAGGGAGGGAGGCAAGGAGGAGGGAGCAGTAATGTAAGAAAATTGGAGGATTAGACGGCGAGCCCTCTTCCTGTCTGGTACAACCCACCCACCCCCTCAGCTCCACCACTGCCACTACCACCTCCTCCGCCTCCTTACCGTGCCTCCATCCAACCCTCAGACTATAATAACATAGCCTGCCAGACTGACAAGAAGCCCTCCCCCCGTCTCCTCTCTCCTTTATCCCTAACAGATCTGTCATACCTCTTCATTCTCCCAGACTTCATTTTCTACCCTTTTTCTCAGGTCTGAAACCAGGACTTCTTCTCTCTTAACTAAATCTTTTTTATTTAAAAGCAGGCTAACAGCCTTTTCCGTTTCAATCCCCCTCACGCTATCAATTACTTTGCCTTCTTGCCATTATCTTCATCTTCTCTAATCTTGCTTTAAAGGCGTCTGAGATATGTGGCGCTGACTACATTTGTAAACAACCCTGGTAAAGATGTGTAAAAAACATTGAAATGAGTTATTATTAACAGCAGCAGCACATTCTCATTCTGAATATTTCAAACATCTATTAATTTGAGTACATGCATTTAAAATAATATATTATTTCTAACTATATCCATAGCAGAGATGTTAATCCTTGTAAAATAAAAGTAACTGAACCATTTTCTTAAATTTATACTTTACTTTTAAAATTGGATAAAAATTTCTGAGAACATCTCATTTGTATTTTGTGACTGGCAACAAGTAACATGTTGGGTTTTTGTTGTTGTTTTATGTCTTTTATGTTTGTTTTTCTTTAACATGTTAGGGGTTTATTTTTCAGCATTTGGTCAGCTCTGTTTTTTTCTTTATAAATAAAGTTGATTTATCTCCCCGCCATTCTGAGCGAGTACATTGGTAAAGGAGATAACTACAAAATCTCCAACGCACACGGTTAGAGAGTAGCATCTTGGGGTCACAGTGTTTCCATGACACTGGTTCGCTTGCTTTCCACAAGCGAACCAGTGTGGGCAGGTTCAAGTCTTTTCTGCCCAACCATAAGAAATGTAATCATGTGGAGTTTAGAACTATGTTCAACACTCAAGGTCTTAATACTCAATTCTGATTTTAAGTTCCAATGTCTTTGCCGAGTTGCTCAAATTATATCTTAATAGCAGCTGTCACCAGACTCCAATGTCAACAGTCCACAGCCACAGAGAACTGCAAGCCAAGAAGAAAACATCACATCACAGGCAGCAAGTTCAAAGCGTCAACATGGATGGTAAAGATGTTGCGAAATCGGAACCAAAAGAATATGGCTACCTCCATCTTTTCTGTCTGCCATGCTTATTTCCCCTCATTGTTCACATTCACACTTGCCTTTGGTAATAGATTAAAATCTGCCACAATTCAATGATGTAAATTCAGACTGATGACCATTTAGACAGACGTTGATTTTGAAAAATCAGTTATCTTATAGAGTATCACATATAAAAGCGCATTTGTGCTGTCTAGAATGTCATAAAAAACAGATGTTGGTCAGAAATGGGTATAAAACAATCCATGCAATAAAATAATAATCAAATGGAATAGAAGTTTACGCTCATTATTCTGCATGGTTGAGGATCTGTAATGTAGTAGGTTTGGCCTTGGAAATCTTGTTTAGAGTGCATTGAACCAAACTAGTTTTTGATTATTTATTATTTGATAGGGTCAGATACAAAATAACATAGACAAACTGAGTGAAACAGCACTGGCATGCCTGTTTCATGGTGGTTACAGCATAAGCTAATTTGCTCCACTTGTCCCTCTTTTAATTGATATAATTGGGCATTTTAAATAACAATCCTTTGACCTCAGCCAGAAATGTAATGATGATAAAATTACTAGCTTTTTCAGCTAAATAGCTGCCCATAGAAGAAACCCATTAGATCCATAAATATTTCACCAAAGACAATGGCCATGGCCATACCTGCTTCTAGACTGAACATACAGTATTTTGGTAAGATGAAGAGAAGACAATCTGGGGAGCAACAATGAATGATCAAAGATCCCTTGGTTTGCATGCACCAACTCCAAAATTAAAGATAGGATTTTTCACAATTTTACAGGAAGATTATGACGATGTCATAAAACAATTGTTTATTTTAACCCTTTTTATACATATCTGCCACGGCTGGCAACAAATTTGTCTGCGTCTGTATTTAGTTGTGAGATTTTCGCTGCTGAGCAGCAGGTAGGGAGGTAGTGATGGCAGAAAGTGGAGGCTGAGCAATGAGAGAGAGAGTCGCAGAGTGTATGTACAGGGGTCTGAAAGGGCCTAAATGGATCTGCGATTGGACTCTCCGAGGTCGTCATCAGCCCAGATTGGAGGCCATTAGGGCCTATTTAAAAGAATTACTTCCAGGATGCAATCAAAAACCCTGATAGGTAATCAATGGCAACTAGATCAGGGCACAAAGGCAGTCCATGTGTCTCAATCAGCCACCATTCAGCGGGACAGGGAGATCAGTCCCCCGGCCGCATACAGCATTCAGCTGTAATGCATGCATGTGCAATCGAGTTGCCTCTAATATACAGTCAGGAGTAGCTCAAACGCATGTATGCCTTCGTGCACATGGAAGCAGGAAGCTAAGCAAGGTCTTTACGTATCGACAGAGCACCTACAAGAAGGCTGTAAGCCGATCTGCAGATGTTTTCGTGCTCTGCTCAGAGACAGTGATTTATCAGGAGGCACGTCATGCCTCCAACACCACCCCCTGAGCTTTAAAAGAAGAATTACAGGACATAAAGGAGAGAGGGATGAAGAGAGCGAGGGAGAAAGCGGGAGCAGAGGGATGAGTGGAGAGGAGGGAGGAGTAATGGGGGAATAAGTAAGAGCGAAGGAGGGGAGAAGGCTGTGGACAGACAGCTTGATTTATTAGACCTTCTAGTTAACAGGGCTTCTACACGGACACGTAGGGTACACACATGCATATACACACACACACACAACCCTGAGAGAGTGATGAGATGGGAGAGGTCGGTAATGCTGCTCAATGATGCGTGTGCCGTTTAGTTCAGAATGAGCGCTCCTGTCTCTCCAACCATGCAGGCTCGCAATATGCCCCGGCAGGCGGAAAAAAAGGGAGATGGAGAGTGAAAAAAAAAGAAAAAACAGAGAGAAAATGCACCAAGGCCACAAATTGGGTCAATATGCCTGCTTCATAAACAGAGCAGAACCCCCTCGAAGCAGGCCGGCATGCTGAGCGAGGGGAAATTAGCACCCGGATCCAAAAACCATGGAGGGACCTTTGGGTGCATGCAAACAAGTACGCATACAGGTACAAACAGAGACAGATGCTGGAGAATGCGCAATAACTCGATTTATTAGGTTATATACACCGCCGCATATAAATGGAGAGACACATATACCAATAGGAACAATAATAGTCCTGACATGATAAAACACCATCAAGAAGGGGATATGAAACACAGCGTGCTACCTTGCAATAAGATTACAGCCTATCAGTCCTCAGTAGATTTGCCAACGGGAGTCCCCAAAATAATAAAATCAGATTAAAGGACAATCATATTTATTTCTAGTATATACAATATATCAAGGTTACTCAGTAGCTCTTATTATGATAGGCTGTGCGCAGGCAAGCCTCTGTGTACTCTCCTCCCTCTAAGTTGACATTAGGCTCTGTTTAATGAGCTTCAGGTGTCAAGGAGTCGGGAATGTAACAGGATGTGTTGGCAAGGCTTATTGATTTATTGTTTTTCAAAGAAGTTTTTCTACTTTTGTTATTGCCTTGCTGTCACCGGTAATGTCATTTCGAAATCATTTCAGGTGAATAAAAGTTGAGGGACGGTGCGTAAATGTGTCTGCAGCTGGAAAGGAAAAAAAATATTGGAAAATAAGAAGACGGGGGAGAAGTTAATGACTTTAGACACAGAAGTCGCTGGCGTGTGAAGATATGGAAATATTCTATGTTGTGATAAAAATTGGTTTTTACCTCTTTCACTGCTACCACTCCTGCTAATATAAATTCTCACATGTATGAAGAATAACAAATCATAACTACTAAAGAAAAAACATCACATTTCCGTAGTGTCATGAAGAATTAAGCAACCCTATTTACAGATTTCTTCTACATTTGCTTCCCTGTCCAGGGTAAATGTTTTAAATCATAACATAAATTTTAATACCAGACCAAGAAACCTTGAGTAATGTATTTATCAAATGATAAAACAGCAAATGGGAAAAAGTACACTTCCTCTCTGCTGCATCCAGAATTAACTATGATTATCTCAATGTGTTCTGGTTTTAGTTTCAAAATCGGCAACAAGTGTTGATTACTACAAGATCTATAAAATCAAGAAACAGATTAATCTGAACCTGACTGACAACATGAAGCAGGCTGAAAAGAAAAAAATAAAAACACACATCATGCTTTCATTTCAGAAAAATCAAAACATGGAACAGTGATGAATTTTTCCAGGTTTGGTGGGATGATCAAAATTACTCCAAGACCACATCATAGACTCATCCAGGAAGTGCAGAGAAACCCTGAATGGTATCAATGGAAATGTAGAGTTGCCATGTTGAATTCAACAATTAGACAAAGACTAGAGAAATGGCCTCCATGGGAGAGTCACTACAAACCAAAATAATAATGAAAAAAAACAATTACCTCTTCCTAATTGGCAAGAAACATTTTTTGATTCCTAAAATGTTTGGACTATCAGGACCAAAGTGTAACAGGGTGGAAAGTGTGTGTTTTGTTACATCTGACTGAAAATTATCACAGCATTTCAGGGGAATTGCATCATATCCAAAGTGGTACTATGAAGGTCTTGAACTGCTTTGGTTCTTCAGAATTGTAACAACCGGATGACTAATTGACAGCGGTGTACGTTGTGCTCTTTAGCTTAGCATGTAGTCATCAGTTAGTTGTCACACTGATCCAGGCTACACTAGCTAGTCCTGGAAAAATTAAAAAAAAGAAGGAAGCAAATACTTTCTACAAAATAATGTATGCTGTTGGATGCAGCTCATCTGCCATAGGTCAGTTTTTGTTGGTGTGCAATTTTAGCTGTGAAACAGGAATGGATTCGTATAATCACTGCAGGGTTTTTACACTTTTCACAGTAAAATGAATTGTTAGGACATTATGATATGTGAGAAATCTGAAACAGAATAAGAACAGAATATGGAATGACTACACATACACTGACTCTGTTTCCCACAATTGCATGTGCTTCTGCACAAAAAAACAGTGTGAAACATTAACCAAGGTTTTTTGTCTAAATTAGTGGAACAATATTTCTATATATACTATATCTAAGAAGAGTTTGTACTGAATTGCACCCGGACACTTTGATACCTCATACCTGTCATCTGACTTCTGTCGCCTCATATACATTCTAGCTGAATGAAGCGTTTCACCCATCTGCTCCCAGCTTGTTTTTTTTTCTTATGCAACCTGGTGTTTGTCTGCTTCTCCCATCCTGTCCAGGTAAAGCAACTGTCCAAACAATACTTGCATTACTGGATGAGATATGCTGTTTTGATAGGTTGGCAATACAAAGAGATTTAAAAGCCCAATCGGATTAAACTCACTACCCCAGACAGACACTCAACTCCTGTGCAATGTTTAATGGCAGATTTAAAACACAATGAGCTCCTTGCAGCTGAGGCTGTAAGGTTCTCTTAAAGGAAATAACACAGAGTTGAAAAGGAATCAGTAATTTATGTTTGATTCAAATTGGTTTTGGAGGGGTTTTTTTTTTAATCTGTTTATAATAAAATTTCAAACACTTAATCTTGGTTTATCTTTCAAATCCAAAAGGTATTGTTAATTTCACATTTGCAGAAATCTGCATCCTCCACCTATTTGAGCGTTAGAAAATTGCAACTGCGCCTAATCATTATCAAACAACAGCCTCAGAGGTATAAATGTGAAGCTCTGGCTTTTCAGTGGTCCTCTTGCCCACATGACTAGATGTCCCTTTTTCTCTGCTTAAATGCCAAACAATTATGAGAGGCTCCAGGTTTGGCAGGCCAAGATAGTTGGATGTTGTTGAGGAAGTGAGATTGCATGAGTGAGCACATAAGCATATATTGTGTGTGTCTGTGCATGCGTTCGTTGTGTGAACAGAGAAGTCATCTTATTTACCCACCGTGGTGTAAGGGGTGGTGATTGCCCGCCCAGCTAAATGCCATGCAAATGCTGCCGCTGCCGTCAAGCTGCCAATCACGCCGGCCTTGGCATTCACAGCATGCCACCGGAGCATTTACAGCGTCTGTGATCTTTACTAAATGAGAAATAACCCTACCCTGTCCAAGCCGGCCATGGCGTTTAAACAGCAAAATCCCCATATTCCCATTGGGAAAAAAAATAAAAAATTCTGTGAAGTGAAGACATTGCATTGTGTCAGAGGAACGATAAAGAAAACAAAGCTGATGGAGGGGATGTGGTCGGATGCGTGGGTGGTAAAGGAGGTGTCACACTCCCATAGTACAGCCTCATTATGATGATGTGATTTGCAGGAATGGCAGCAGCGGCTCTCGTCACTAATACCAGCTCCCCTGAGCCACGAAACAGCGCTTTATTAAACTTTATGAAAGGCTTAGCTGGCCAATTTATGAGCCTGCCTGCTGTGGACATGAGCGTGAAGAGACAGAGGAAACACTGCAGCAGCACATCAGATGAGATTACACAGAACAAAAGTTTTACCCCGGACAGTACTTTCCCCATCACTTTAATCAGATATTCAAACACAAGCTGTTGTGTCAGGCAACTTTTTAACAAGGAAAGGCAAAAATGCTAAAAGTAAAAACAATCAAATCCAACACCACTAATAGGAAGAGTGTGTATGGATTAATTTATGGAAAACATGAATGTGATCAAATTTTATGGGGCCGTTTTGTTCTAATCTATTGTTGACAAAGTAACATTTAAAATTATTTTAGAAAACACGGAACTTGTGTTCTGGAGAGATCGAGCCAAAAAAGTTTTAAATGTTCCAATTTTCAGCTGTGTCACTTTATAATAAAAAATGTGCAGTTTGGGCTTTATGCATGGCATCTTTCATGGTTTCACTGAGTTTTTGCAACTGAATAATCCAACCTGAGTGTCAAATTAGTCAAAAGTGTTTATTACGATAGTACAAATAATCTATGCTTCTAATTGTGTATTCATCCCCAACAAATCAGCAGGTGAGTTATTACTGTAAGTAAATAAAAACCTGCTACAGCAGTATATCTTTCCCCACAACCAAATCTTAACATGTCAACCCACCAAACTCTGTCTAAACAAACATTTATGTTTGAATTAAGATGAACATACATGTTCGTACTAACACTGCAGAAGCAGTACATGTATGTAAACAAAATAAAAATACAAAGATCTGACAAAGTTAACACTAAAAGCTTTAGTTAGTGTTCCCTTTTCTTTGATATTTATTACTTACTGCTCTCACACTGTTTCTTACCTTGGCAAGAATGTTGTATTTTCAGATGAGGTGTGTTTTAAATTACTTTGAACTAAATGTTTAATGCTCTACATGCAGTCTATGATACCTCTCAATTGTCAAATAATCATTAGCTCAATTAATGACAAGGATTAACCAGAAGGAAGGTCTGAAAAGCCTATTGTGTCAATCAGTCCAATAATTCAGTCTGTTGATGCATGCTAAGCTTCACAGGGGCAAACAGAGCATAAGCAAAGTGTAGCATGAGAATAAAAAGCAATACAGTCATTGCAGAACGCATTAAATAGAAGTGCTGTACAAAAGTATTTTTCCCATAAAAGCTTCTTCTATTGTTTTTTTGTCACACACAAATACTTCAGATCCTGAAACTAATTACAATATCAGACAACTTGACTAAATACAAAAAAAAAACAGTATTTAAATTATGATTTAATTTGTAGTGAAAATGGGAAAACACCAGCCAATACACATTACATTAACAATGAAATATGAAAGTTTGACCAAAAAACTCAAAAGAATTTAAAGTGGCAGGACTTTTTCACAGCACCATGTTTTATAGCAGTGGTGTCTCTGTGCAGTATATACTGTAGGATATGCTTCAATGATGGTGATCATGTAGCACAAAGTTTTGACTTCTCTAAAAACTCTAAGTCAGTGGCAGTTTGGCTGGAAATCAAACCAGAACCAGATGGCTTTAATAGATCCAAGATAATAGAAAAATATGACAGGGACATTAAGCAAGTAGGAAACAGGTTTAAACAACATGACTGGAAAATGTTTTAACTTTGAATCTTTTTCCTACACAATGTTTACTTCAGTTGATACATTTGTTTGGGTTTGATAAGCATATTAAATGTAATTTAACTAATTTTGTTTTTGTTTAGCCCTTAAATCTTATTATGTTATGTTCTTCATTTATAAGATTAAAAACATTCTTCTTTAGCATAGTCAATAACAAAATATTAATTTAATTAATGTTATTACAACCAAAATATTAAATGACTCTTAAGATATTCATGATTAAAGCGAACTGAGTGTACAATTATCCTGAATAATTGCTAATTCCAGCAAGTAAATTGATTATTAGTTTATCTATCCTACAAGGTATTTTGGTATCTTTTTCAATACTGTGCACTGGGGCTGCACAAAATCATCCTCACAGTCATAATTAAACACCAAAACACCAAACGTAGCAGTGTGCACCTTGTTCAATCCTCTCCTGGTGGCAAAAAAAGCCTCATTAACTCCTCTGTCTTTGCTGACATTTTGTTATCGCATAGTGACAGCCACACACAGATAAACACATGCATTAAATATTCACAAAACTGTTTATATTGGCAGAGAGACAGCCGGGAAGCACACTAAACACACACTACACACACTTACGAGGATGCACACGTGAACACAGATCCCCAGGCAGCAATTAGTTGGGCCTCATAAGAGTTCCCTCCCTCATCTCACTGAGCTGTAGGTGCAAATTAAATTTGTCTTAGAGGCCTGTCACTGGTCTCTCAACATACATGAACATGTCAGGGTCACACGAAGACAAAGGCAGGTGCTCTCACACTCATATACAGACTCCACAAGCCAAATACAATTACAGATTTTTTTTCTTCTTGTTAGTTTAGCAGAGTTACTGAGTTCACTTCCAAATTTTGCTGTAATGAAAGGCTTATCCAAACAATATACACAAGTGACCAAGAAACTAAAGCTAATCTGGATCTACAGTAAAGTTTTACATTTTGTTCAAAAACATGTCTTTGTCATTAGAAAATAAATTTCATATGACCAACAGGTCCAAAAACAGAGGTAGTTTGTCCAGGGGAGGATAAGGACGTGAATCATTAAGATTACGAACTAATCAATACTCAAATCTATAAAAACAACCTCATAGAGGATTAGTGAAACATGTCAATGTTTGATTTACTCATAATCATCCATCCATTTTTTATTTCTTCATCTTTGCAAGTTCCATAGCTGGTGTCTTCCTCCATCAGTCAATAGGTGAGAGTCAAGGTGTACCTGAACAGGTAGCACCATAATCCCTCTATGTATATTGTGCTTAAGTTATTGAAGAAGAAACTTGTATTAGTATACCAGAGATAGTTAGATTATTGTAGTATTTTTTAAAATCTCTTCATTGGTGATTTATTGATAAGATAAGAAAAATAAAGTAGAAATAAACTGCCACCCCAAACCTCCCATCATGTTTAGGTTCAATTTCACTGGTCTAATTACTGTGAGACCAGCAGAATCAAGAAATCACTCAAACAGAACGTAAACCCAACATGAAGTAGACTAAAAACACTGAAAAAAGCAACACATCATTCCCCAGTTCCAAAATATTTAAAGTCTGGACTTAATTGTGGTCAATACGATGGAGTGACCTTCAATGGGCCGCTAAATTCTGCAGAGAGGAATGGCCCAAAATTTCTCCACAATAATACAAAAGACTGGCAGCAGTTACTGCAAACATTTGCTTGTAGTCTTTGCTACCAGCAATTACTTTTTTGACATAAGATTTGTTTGGTTTGGATAACCTTTTTGCTTAGTAAATTAAATCCGAATTAGAAAACCACTTTCTACAGACAGATTTTTGTAAAGTTATAACATTTGTTTGACCATTTGGAGAATGGAAGCTTAACCAAAAGGCTAAAAAGGAAAACATCTCTAAAAGGTTAGATACCTTTCTCAATATGTTATCTTCATTTTGCTTTGTTATCACTTAGTGTGTTGAGTAAATTTACACTGCTGGATACAGAGTGCATAGTAATTGCTTTAACTTTTGAAAACAAATTAATCACCTTGTCCTGTCAGTGATTCAGCCAAATGCCCAGTGAGGTCATGCCATAACACCCTCATATGAATCAAAGCACAAGTGGTTCTGAGTGACTAAATGGTAAAATGATAATGTACTCTGACACCTAAATGAATGGCACTTTGCTGCTAATGAATGACAAGGCTAATTGCAGGAACGGCTTGTTGCTCTTTGGTTTAGATAAATACTCCAACAAGAGGAGTGCTTTAATTATCTCCAGCGTGTTTGTGCCAGAGCACCGTCGCCGCTGCTTCACTGGAGATGCCTGCTGAACGAGACAAGCTAATTAAGAGCGATTTCCCCGCTCCCCACTCATTAATAACACAACAGCAATTAAGAGGAGCTAGCGGAACATGGTGCATTGGGTGCTAACAAGATTAGCCTCATGGAGCATTGAGTTTACGACGAATAGAGACACACACTCACACACACACGCCCGCACAGACATATACACAAAGGAGGAGATGGGAAGAAGATTCATCTGGGAGAGAAATTTATTAAAAGGTGTTACAGGGAAGAAGAGACATGAAGAGGATACAAGAAACTGAGAAGATAGTGAAGAGAAATGAGACTATAATTGGACAAGAGGAACAGAGGCTGAAGAATGACCGACAGCAAACGAAGTTAAATGGGAAAAGAAGGATGTGGGAAGTGCAAACTAGAAAACAGAATATGATGGAAGACCAAATGTAAAAATGCAAAGAAAAAAAAATTGTCCTTCTGATTCAAGCTCTTTCTTTCATTTCTCTGTATTTTTCTTCTCATCGCTGAGTGGCCTTTAAATGAACTCTTCCATAAAGGACACTCAGGTTTCTGAGGGCATAGAATAATAAAAGAGGCTAGGAAGAGACTATTCAACTCTGACAGTAACATGGTTTAATGAGAAAACTGACAGTGATAATAAATTCAGAAGCTAAAACAAAAAACAAATGGGTAAATATCACACTCAGGCGCAAGTCTGGTGATATAACTAAGATGAAAGAATCAAGAAACTAATTAAACCAACCACAGTCACTCACATGGTCACGAGGAAAAGACTTAAAGGGATTTTCTTTACAAAATTATATTGAAAAGTAAATTTGACCTCAGAGATTGAAGAAGAGGTTAAAACATCTTCCCAGATTCAAGATTTGGATGTTATATTACCTTACAAGAACAATATTCAGCCTTTTAGTATGTTAGTACAAAATAACTTTTTTTGGCATCTTAAGAAAAAATACAATCTTAATCTTCTTAATGACGTAAAGATTTCATTGGATCATCAGATTTTAAAACTTCTATTAATCCTTTCACCCTGTAATATTAACTGTATAAAACTGGTTACATTCTATGCAGCACAGGAAGAAAGTTTTAATATCTTTTAGCCCGTTGTAAAGTCTTCAAGATCCTAATCAAGGCACTTCCAAAAAAAAGTTTTCCATCATCCTAAGCCTGTGGCACGCCTTTAGGGGGTGGTGAAACTTTTGAACCTTTTGATCCAGGGATGTTGTTTTGTAACCTTTCACTTGCACAATGGTGCAAACATAACCTGGTGCATGCAATGTGTCTTTACTAAGGGCATAAATGTTTCACAATGACCAGATTTTGCTTTAACACACTAAACAATCTGAAGAGTTGTAGCAGCACAGACAGATCACAAAGGTCCACCATTGTTTTGTTATGCTGTGTACATTGTGGAAGGTGTGACTGAATGCACAAGCAGAAAATGACATGACCAACTTGATTCATATTGTGTTTCTTAAAAGTTTCGATATGGAGTTTCTTGACAAATCTTTAAGCTTTACTGTCCTGGCATTTTCACATAAAGAGGTCAAAGGTCTTCAAGATCAAACACGTTATAGTCTGTTTGTCTACAATGAATGAAAACCTTGTAATGGGTTTTTGTCAAAATTGCTGGTTTGTTGGCCTGCAAACATTCCTGACATTTATAGAATTACACTGTATTATGGTTCTATGAAGCACTAATATCTTCTTTAAGAGTAACAACTGATTATCTGAGTATGTCAGCCATCTTGGCTCAAGGTTAGTCCTTTGAAATGTTGGCTTTCGGTCAAGACAATATTTGTCTTGGCTTGCTTTGCATCTGGCATTGCCAATTTTGCTTTTATTGTGTTAAACTCTATAGCACCTGATTTAAATTTTACATTTACTAACATTTTTCTGTCTCGCCACAAGTTTTTCTTGATTGGTTCAAAAGGAAAGGCGTACAAATGAACATTGTTGTATGTCACTGATAATTAGACATACAACAATGTATTTCTATTCTGAGAAATGTTTTTCAGAATAGAAAGTATCAAAACTAGTTAATGCTTAATATAGAAGAGTGAATTTTGCTTTCATGTTCAGCATAAATCATGTCTGTTATCTGTCTTCACACGTAAGAAGTTGCGACATTAAAAATAACTGACTATGTCAAAGATTAATCCTATCAGTGAAAAAAACATTTCTGTAAGTTGAAGGACAGAAAGACAGTAATTTCAAATTAAAAAGAAGTGCTGCACATTCATAAACTAGCAACCATATCTAATGGAAAGCTGTGACGTCTTCTGAACAGTTGAACAGAACAGGAAAACATCAGGACCAAGGGTACATTCAGAAATCTATGATGTTCCTTTTAAAAGCTGCAGAATACTGTATCTATAGAAAACAGCTTCCAAGGCAGAGTGAGCTGAATCTGTGTGTGGGTCCCTGGCTGCATAAAGAATGTCAGTCACGGTAACTTTTCGTGCTGCATGCATGGAGCTCTTGACATGAGACTCAATCAGCAGCACTAAAACCTGCCTCTGCCTCCTGTGCCTCTGCCACCCTGCTTTGGAGTAGACTAATCTCCACTGCAGGATGTAGAGGAGCCATTTGATATTGTCTTCCCCGGTGTTTTTCATTATCACAGTCTTACTGCTGCTCGCCGGTGGCATTACCTCGACATTAATGGGCTTGACGGGCCGAGAATCACCACACAATCCTGTCACAACCTCCCATCTCTGCTTTAACTCCCGCTCGCTTTTCAAAGCCTCTCTGCTCCTTCTTATCTTTCATCTTCTTTTTCTCTTGCTTTGAGGTGGATCTGCAACAGCATCGTGAACAACATTTCTGGGATTTTTCTTCTTTTTTTTTTTTTTTTTTTAGTTTCCCGGCAGAATAGAAAAGGCTGACATTAGAGTATGACGAGCTGGTGACATAAACATAATAACACATAGTTGCTTTGAAGGATTGGAAAGTATATTGCATGATATGCAAATCCTAAAGAGCTAGTGAAATTACCTTTATAAAGGACTTTTGAGTCATAAACAGATATTTTTTCTGCAAATAACAGCCCAAAGAAGAATGGTTTCTTCTGCGTTTGCAGATATAACCGTTTAAATTACTGTTTGATTGATATTGATCACTTTACTTCAAGCAGCTCAAATTTTTACTCTGCCTGTGATGTTACAGTTGTGAAAAAATAGGACACTCCCTATTCAGTTATTATTAAATGACCAAATACTGATGCTTTTATTTACCTGCGGAGAAGAAACTGACTTAATTGCACTTAAAGCAAAAATGTTAACATTATTTTACTCCCTAAGCAACAGATTTCACATAAAACAGATTTTATGTGAAATGTTAGGAAAGTGCAATCTTAATAGAAAGTGCTGAAATGTCCCTCAGTTTTGCTGCAAGATATTTGGGGGTTTTCTTATTTAAACATCCTGTTTTAAGTCACTCCAGAGCATTTTAGAGCAATGGAGTTGACGCCTTGGACTTGTCCCAGGAATTTCCATTTGTGAATTCTCAGCCAGCCCTCGGTGGATTTATTGGTATCGTGTCATTATCGTACTGCAGGGTGCAGCTTTGATTTTCTTTTTTTAGAATCAATGTGTCACTTTTTTTCCCCCTCTGATACTCTGTATAATTAATAGAACACATTACATTATTTTGGCCAGGTCCTGCTGTTCTGGTGTCCAAATAATGCAGTTTTCAGACTAATGTATCCAAAGAACATTATTCCAGCAGCATTCTCACAAACTTTAGTCTGACCTTCAGCTAGTTTCCACTTTACAAATGTTTCCTGTTAAAAATTAAACTTGCACAGTTTGTTTCTGATTGCAGAGTCACCTGATATAGGTCATGTGAGGACAGCTTAGGAGACTTTCACTTTTAGCATCTTGTAATCCACTTTTAGGGTGAAGTTGATTTAAAGGCAACACCTGGCCATGTTGACAGTTTGCTTCACTTGTATTTCAAAACGTCTAATAATACTCCTTTCATATGCATGTGATGTGGAATGCTGATTTGTGATTCTTTCTATTTCAAGTAGGATTAAAAGTGGGTGAGTCTTAATTAATTCTTTATCAGAAAATACTTTTTTACTTCAGTACAAGGTCTTTTCTACATCCTTTAAATTTTTTGTGCATGATTTTTAGTATTGTTCAAAATTGTATTAAATATCTATGTTTCCAGGAACTAGAAAAGCAAACAAGCCTTCATTGTGAGTTTATATTTTTCACATGATTACAGGTGGTTGGTACGAATGATCTGTCTTTGAAGAAAACTTGTTTTTTCATCAAATTACAGCTGGAAATTCTATGAATTTTCTCTTGTACACGTGCCTGCACTCACACTACAATTGTCAATTTCATTTTAATTAATTTTTTGTGCTTTAATTGAGTGTTCATTGTATGTTTTATCTTTTTTGATAAGCTTTGTGTGATTGTTAGAGGAAGTAACAGCATAAAAACCATAGTTTTATTTCAAAAGAAAGATTCATTATTTTACAACTGCAGAACACCAATAAGCCAAAACTGTTCAGCCTTTAGTCTTTCCTTTAATATTCAAAGACTTTATTTATTTATTTTCATTTTGGGGCAAAACCACTTTGAATTAAAGGCTGTCTTAGAAAAATAAAATCTTTTTAGATGACATACTCAGCATGCCAACAGCCTTAAAACCTACAGAGATCTGCCAGCAAATCAGCAGACAAGGCATTCATAAGTTCCCCGATGACCAAAACGAGCAAAACGAAAGAATGAGACTCACAAACACATTTCAGCATACAATTTAGGATAACCGTGACATAAGCTTCAGAATATTTCAGAAAACTAGGATGCAAGATGTTTTTAACGCAAAGATTTCAGGCATTAAGCGATATGTGCCTGCAGTGAAACATGTCAGCCGTTCAGCACACAAAGCTTCACACAGCAGGACCAACATCTCTCTCCCTCATGATCCACAGTCAACAGCAGCAGCCAGCCTTTTCTCCCCTGCTTTTGGTATTGATATTTGCTAACAGCCAAAATTACTTTTTGGAAAGCATCATCTGGGATGTTATATAAAATAATAACTGCTGGATCAACTTTACCTTGTGTTTTATTACATCTTAAAATGAAAGTAAGAAAATGGAAACTTTTTTTTTTTTTTTTTACATCTCCTCAGGTCACCGGCTGGTATCAGAGTAGAGACAATCTGCCTTCATTTTTGTGCTTCATCATGGATCACAACCTCAATCTTTTGTGCCGTGTTGTGTTATTTTATACAGTTCTTCCTAGTATAAGAGCCTTTTAGTAAAAATAACAAATCCAACACATTTTATTGCCATACATCAATTTGCACCAGCAGAAAAGCTGTTATTTACCGAGGAACTATGTTTGCTTCTGAAAATGCACATCTCCTGGTATTGCCACAGAAACCTCTGTTAACAACATGCTTCTGTGTATGGAAAGTGGGTGTATTTGTGTACCAATAGATTGGGAGAAAGCTTTTAATTTTTTTTTATAAAACATTGTAAAGCAGGGAGCATATTTCCAGTGAAGGTTATAGTTTCTCCCTCCTGATGAGAACAGTTTTTTGCCAGTGGTTGTGAGATAAACTCCTCTACCATCTTTTTTTCACTGCACGTTGCCATGAAATAAAAAAACAAATTCTACATATAATTTTCATAAAAATCTACCTTTATATCAATATTCCAGGTAACATTTTTCTAATGACTCATCTGAACATAAAAATGGCTATTTATACTAATATCTTGTTGGATGTGCTTTCATAGGTAATGTTTTTATATAAAACATTATAGGATACAAAAGACTAATTAAATTTAATGCCAGTTTCTCATCTCGTCTGCAGTTTAGAAAAAGTGTTTCTGGACTAACACTTCCACCTAGCGGTTGATTAGTGCAAATACAACTGGTTTCAATCTGTCAGCAGTCATAAATCCCTGGGGTTAGAATTGTTTAATATACTTGGTAGCCAGGTGATATGATTTAAATTATTGAATGCACAAAAACATAATAAATACATTAAAAAAAACATGAGTAAAAATAAGAAGTATATCAAGAGAAGCATTAAAATGTAAATTTAACTAAAAAGCAAAGACATGATTTGACCTTTGTGGGCAAGTTGTTCTAACTAGTGGTAAATAACATCTAGGGCCTTCCTTTAAGTCCATTTCCTACCCATAAGGGTAATGTATGTAAATGCTGGGTAGATGGAAACCAGTACAATGATTGGTGTAAAATGGTTCTGCTGTTTCCTGGTGTTTATCAGAACACCCAGGGCAACATTTTGGATAAACTGCAGCTGTTTGCTTAACCCTCAGAGACCTCTACAATAATCAAACACACTAAAAATGAAATCATGCACCAGTTGTTTTGTTATGAGCGTGTGAATGTGTGCGTGAATGTAGTGTAAAACTCTTTGGAGTTCTCTGGACTAAATAAAACACTGTACAAGTACAAGTCATTTAACATTTTTGTGTGTATTGATAAACCTTTTATGCTAGCAATGTTTTAAGATAGCAAAGGCTGAGTTAGTTAGGTATAATCCAATGAGAATACCTTAGTTATTGTGCATGCTTGATTTTTTTTTCCATTGTCTTTATTATATTTCAATAAATATGCAAAAACAATTTTATCAATGCTACCTAATTTTGCAGCAATTGTAATTAGAAAGTCAGCAAAGACAATTCATTTAGTCTTAAAGCCATGAAATGAAGGGAATTTCCAAAGTAGATTTATTGAAATGCAAGTACCGGAATATTAGTCAACAAAAATAAAGCAAACTGCTACCTAAAACATACGTAAATAAGACCAATTTGGAATTAGTGGGCTTAGACCATTGGGAATAATTAATAACCGTTTTCAAAACATTTAATTTTCAACATTTACTTTGAAAATCTTCCAAAACAAAGTGACAACTTGTGCTTTTAAGTGCTGTTGGTTTACTGGTGTTCTTTGAGGAAACTTCTCATGTAGTCTGCAAGGGCTGCAGTGTCCTCCAGAGTTACAGCGTTGTACAAGGACGCACGCATTCCCCCCACTGACCTGCAGGGGGAGACAAACACTCCTGTTTATGTCTACAAAAAAGTCCCTTAGTCTTTCAGTTAGAGCAGGATGGTAAAATGTAAACGTGGAACAATACAAGGTGCATGTATTGCAACAGACCTGTGTCCTTTCAGTGAAATCATTCCACGCTTGGATGCACCCTCCAGAAACTTCTTCTCCAAAGACTCATCTCCTTCTTTCTTCCCAACACGAAAAGGCACATTCATGCGGCTCCGACACGCAGCGTCCACAGGACATCTGACCCAATGGATGACCACACAAATGGTGAGGCTTCATTCTTTGTTACAGAACTATTAGTATTATCTGAGCGTCAACTATTTTGGTTATGTGTATAACTAAATTGAAAATATGAGTTATTACTCTGAAGGCAATTTAGATTGATCGATAGCCTAAAGTTAAAAAATAAAATTGGTCAACTTATTTAGATTTAGTATCTCCAAAGATGGTAAAAGGAAACTTTACCCTCTTTCAAATCTAGGGTTTTTGTCATCTGGGCATAAAATGTCCTGACAGATTTGGGCCAAGTTTAAGGTGGAGAGATGACCTGACTTTTGACTCATGAACACTTTTCATAGTCTACTCAATGAGTGCAAGGTGATCCAATTCTGTGTCTCCAACACAGACCCATACCATCACTACTGGTGAAGTGTTTGTGATGATTTCCTATTTTTGGTTTTCTCCCAAAATGGCACAGTACATTATGACCAAACATCTCCACTTTGGTCGCAACTGTGCTAAAACCTGGGACCATGTGGCTGCTCTTTTCCTCTTAAATCACATGGAACGAAAATAAAAGTACTTCGAAACCTGTCAGCAGAGTTATTGCAGAGCAGTGGGTTGTGTCTGAGACCAGTGAAGTTAAACTTCTGTGCTAAATTTTACAACAGTTTAACAAGTTCACTCTGAAAGCATTAGCCTCGTCTCTTCCAGGTTTTTTTGCAACACGTAGTATTTTAAGTTACTTTCCTGAAACTTTAGTACTCACACATAAAAACCATTTGAAGAGTTGATGATGTCATAAATCATGGAGGACTTCTTCTTGTTGAGTGTTTCCATGGCAGCGCTACCTCCATTATTCTTTATCCACTCCAGAACCAGACCCATGATGTAGATGCTGAAGCCAATAAACAGGATTTGAAACAAATAAAAAAAATAAAAAAAATCTACTCTTGCTCTTCTGTTTATTGACAAAATGCTAAACATCTTAAAACAAAAAGAGTGAATGTAAATCTCTCTCACTCCATCTGCATTGCTCTCAATAAAGATTTCTGACTGTGCAGCAAAAACATTTTGGCTAGTTCTCTTTTGTTTTAAGTTAGCTTCAGCTAAACTTGTGAGCAAATCTGTGTGAATGATACGTCCTCATGCCGTAAACAGAGAAGTATGTACCTAAAACATGGAGGAGTGTTGTAGAGGGAGTTCATTTCAGCCTGCACCTTGTAGTCCAGCACAATGGGGCACTCCTTCAGGGCGTGGCCCAACAGGTCTTCTCGCACGATGACCACTGTAACGCCGGCGCAACCTACGTTCTTCTGGGCGCCAGCAAAAATGAGCCCAAACTACACATTGCCAGTATGAGGAAGATGTGTTAGATCACAACCATTTGAAACATGAGAAATGTTTTCATCAATGTCTAAGAGGCGAGTGCGGAAAGAGGGAAACAAGTAAAATTTATTTTGCCGTCACCTTTGATACATCTACGGGCCGTGACAGGAAGTTGGAGGACATGTCGCTGACGAGGACCACGCCGTTGGTTTCAGGCGTGAAGTTGTATTCGACACCGTGGACCGTCTCGTTGCAGCAGTAGTACACATACGATGCGGACGGGTTCAGGGTCCAGCTGCTGGGGTCGGGAATTTCTGGAAGAAGCACAAACCAAACAAAATGAAAGCTAAATTAATAATTATTCAAAGTAGAGGTTTAATTCTTTAAATACTAATAGCCTAAATAGATATGTCAGAAGTGAAATATAATGTTTAATAAATAAAAATAAACTAAAGCAAAAATGGTCCAAAAAGGAAATGTGAATATCTCAAACTCCCAAGTGTATATATGATTTAATTCAATGAAATGTATCAAATATAAAATTTTGTTCCACTAATCTTTTTCCACCTTATGAAACTTTGACCACTGTGTTGTACAAATATGTAACCATTCTTATTCCAGACTCTTAGCTTTTCTCTCAGTTTCTTTTTCAAGTTTGTTAAAATGTTATATTAATCCATAAAGTGCCCACAAACTATTTTCTAGAATTTCCACATGATTTTTAACTTATTGAGTTGAGCATCAAAGTTTTATTTGGGGATCTCTGGCTGGCTCCTGTTATATTCCTATATTTGTAAACTAAATTAATTTCACAATGCAAAAGATTATACACACAACCCTAATAACTTTGCAGAATAAACACATTTTAATTCATTAAAATAATTTTGTTTATTCATCTTCATTACTCTTTTAAATTACGTCTCAGGTATTATTTAATGTTTCTCAGTTTTTTCCTTTCATACATCTTGTTTTTTTGTGTCCTGATCAACTGAATCTGACTGTATCACGTAAGACATTAGGTTAAATTACACTATATGTGTAAGCAAATCTGACTAAATGACTGGATTGTACCAGAATGAATTAGAAGAACTCAATTTGGACTGAATTGGACTCTGTATAACTTTCTAAAGCGCCCCTTCATACCATTTTTAAAATTAATTAAAGGTTCATTTAATTAAATATTCATTTAATTCAGTTGAAATGAATATTTCTGCTGACATAATGGTTATTCAAAAGTACTTTTAAGGTTTCCAAGTACTACTGTACAAAAAGTCCCTGTGAGAACTCAAAAGAGGCACAATCATGTTGAACAAGCAGCTTCATTCCAGAGTCTTTCACTGGCAGTTGGGTCTATTGTTGATTACGCAATATGCTGGAAAAGCTGCCAGATTCTTCTGAGGCTCTTTCCTGATGCAGCCTGAATGACAATGACCCACTTCTAAGATCTATGAAACATTGCTATGCACACGTACTCGTGTAACTGTCCAATTTCGGGTGGATGATGTTGACTTTGCCATATTTCTCTGCTTCTTTTGCAGCTTTAGCTGACCACGTGCCGGTCACCAGGTAGTCGGCGCACCTGTCCTCTTTCAGTCCCATCAGGTTGAGGGGAACGCCACTGAACTGTCCAGAGCCACCGCCCTGCAGAAACAACACCTTGTAGTTGTTTGGGATATCTCTGTGGAGACAGAAGTCACTATGTTACGACGCCCAAGAAAAGGTCAGGTTTACGCACAAACAAGCAGCAGCTCATGATATACCACAATGTAAAAAAATAAATAAATGAATTATCACTATTACTATTCCAGTATTACAATTTGTTTCACATATATATTTAAGATTGAGTCCTAACATTATTTTTATGTCAACATTCCAGTTTTTCAGACTAAAACATCCAGCGTTTGAAAGTTTTTCATAAAGAAAAAAAAGAAATCTGTACAAACTTAATGGATATTTGAACAAAAGGCAAGTTTTACAAACTAAAAAATAGATGAATGGATGGACAGATGGACAGATGAATGGATGGAATACTAAAAATTTCACTTACAACAATTCTCGAAGCAGACTCTCTGACTTGTTGATGATTTCATTGAAATCTGCTGATCGGTGGCTCATCTCTGATTTAAGTAATAAAACGCAGCATGTTATATATTCTTTTCAATAATATTCACAACAGATTCCAGACATATTCTGATCCCAAATCAGTTTTCCTACCCACCAAGAATACTGATCCCAAGGCCACTGTAGCTAAGAAGCTCCTTCTGAGCTTGAAGCAGCACCTGCAACACATCACAGATAAAGCATCTCTTCATTACAAATGCTGATCAGTGTTTTACAGATTTGAAAAATGTTTTGCAAGAATAACATTTGAACAGCTGGAAAAACAGTTAAATGTAAATCTATACTCAGGAGGTTTGGTATTTATCGGAAAACAATCAGAATAGGTTGATTTCAATGAAAAATGTTTGCCATGGGGGTTAAAATTAATCTTTACTGTGGGAAATAATTTCCATTAGGTTAAAAAAAATACCCTTAGCTTCAAAAACCAACAGGAATATAACTAAAAGCAGATGTTAAAACTGATTTTATTTATCCAACATAAAACTGAACAAAATTAACTCTTGTTTCTTATTGGGGTTAGTTTTTGTTTTTTTAGCTAAAGGAAATATAATGTATTGGTTATTTTTGTAGTTATTGGGAGTGGAATTTGAAAATATAGTTTTGACACCATCATAGCCATTGCGCTTTGTGTTAAAAATAATGAGCTTATTGTAAACTTTACTTGCCACTTTCCGTTAATCGAACATTTAAAGATTTTTATGATACATGAATAAAAATGTTCACCTCCAAATTTATGAGTGAGGGAAAATCTGAACCTGATGGAGGTAAATGACAGACCTACTCCAACACCTCATATACTATATTTATACTATATTAATACTGGATTTGAAACAGTGCTCACCTGTTTCCTGATGCTTTGCAGAGTCATTGTTTCACTCCATGTTTAACACTACTCACCAAATGTTTAATTTAGCAGAAATAAATGTAATTATTTATTTAGCATTCTCTACAGAGAAGTATCTTTATATCTACCTTACCAGCTCTAGCCCCACAAATAATTACGTGAAGATCTTTGTCTATCTGTATATCTAATCATCAAGATTAACGCCCAGCATTCAGATTTAACTTTATCTATCAATTCATCTGTCTAGATCAATATACCTCTGTCTATGAATGTTTTTTATATTTTAAACTGATCAGGAAACTGCAGTTGTTGGGTAAGTCTGTGCTGTGATTTCTTCTTCTGAACAAGCTGATTTTTTTCTGCCATCTAGAGGTTGGATGTTATAGCTGCCAGTGAAACACAATAGAAGAAGCAGGTTTCCACATGAATGAATGAAGGCTGATGCAACTCAGCAAGCAGTTTTCAGTCTGATGAGCTGCCACCATCTGCCAGGCACTAAAACCAACAACCAGTTTTCACGCGTGGCTGCTCAACGAGACGGGAAAAATGACCCATTTCACATGGAAAAATTAAGTATCCTGAGTTAAGACACGCGATTTAAAGACGAGGTTAAACGCTGCAACATAAAAAAAACATAAAATAAACATTTACGAGGGTGCATCAGCAAAATAAAAACATGTTTCAACACAGATAGTCAAAAACATCTGCACGAACAAGGCAGATATCTATGCAAACTAGCTCGTAATTTTTGTGGCAGATTTTCGAGACACAAAGAAAACGAGCAGCTGCAAACTTACAGACTGAGGTAGTTTGGCAGGTCCAGCTCCAAAGTTGATGGTTTGTTTCCCCTCCATGATGCGAAGAAGCTCCTTAGTGCAGATGAGGGATGTTGCTTCAGTTGGTCTTCGCGGTGCTGTGAGTTAAGTAGCTTCGTCTGACTGTCACCGCTTGATGCTTGTGTAAAGTGAGGCGTTCAGGGGAATCTAGTAAAGTTCCAAACTGCATCTGCCACCTAGAGCAGTCGGAAGAAATTTAAACTTGATGTGTTTGTAGCAGTGTTTTTACAAAGATACATCCGCTTTAAATTTATGATTATATATTTTCTTAATCTTGTACATGCTAGTGCTGAATTTCACAGATGTTTTTGCAAGTTAGGCGCAAGAACAGTTTAATTTGTGGCGGGTGTAAAATAAGCCGCTGTTGTGAAATGAAACGAGTTCTTCTTGTAATAATCTTTTACATAATCTTAACTATCAGTTATGAGACAAAAATCCAGTTTTGTGCAAAATCCATCTGGAAAGTGGACCACCTTGAAATTAACAAGTTGTATCAAAATAATGATCAATGGCATGCAACACTTATCCAAAGAGAAGTTATTACACAAAAGTTATGTAAGGATGACCCTTTTCCATCTTTTGATAAAAACTCTTCACTGCCAGTGTAATCAAGCTAGAGGTGCTTTTAGATTTTTTCATTATTCATAATACATTCACCTCTTGTTTGTGCTATGAAGAGATTATTCAGAAGTCTTACATGCAATACTGTTTAGTGGACAGTACAATGTAAAAGTATTTTCTTCCTTGCAGATTTCTATATTTTTTACACTTAAATGCTTCAGATCATCAGACTAATGTTAATATTAAAGATAAAGTAAATACAAAAAAAAGTTTTCAAACAAAAAGTAACTGACCTCTAATCCACATAAATGGCTGTGCCATAACTCCCATGAAGCATTTGTGCAGTCAGTCACAATGGAGTGTTTCAATGAATGGATGGTCTATTTAAGGTTACATCACAAAAGCTGAATGGGATTATGTACAGGTTTTGACTAGGCCATCCTAAAAATGTTCATTTCGACCCATTCCTTGTATTCTGTCTTTCTTTGTCCTGATGCATGTCTTAAATGATCTTCAGGTGAATTTTACAAACTGAGAATCAGATTTTCTACTTCAGGATTTTCTGGTAGAGACAGAATTCATAGGTCCTTCAGTCCAGGTTCAGAAACTTCCAGAATTTGAGTCAATCACACTTTCTCAATTGTCTTAGCTCAAACATAATAACACATGCTCAGGATTACAACAGTTATAAGAATTCAAGGTTCTTGACTTCTAAATATATGGCTTCTCACCATCTTACAGATTAAAGCTGAACCACAACATAAATTTCTTTCTAAAATTTTGAAAAAGTACTTGATATAAACATTAAAATAAATTCTAAATGAGGGTGTCCATGTCATATAATGTTCAAGGAATGAAGTGCACATTTTCTGCTTGCTGAGCGCTTTTTTTCTCATTGTATACTTTATGTGAAAATATCACAATGTCATCAGCGTAAAGCTGGAAAGGGAAGCATGGAAAATTCCCATTGTGTATTGACTGACAATGACTTGTTATTGGAGAGGACCTTTGAACAGTAAACAAGATTAGCTTTCAGACATGTTAATTTGAATTGTACGAAAATGGAGATTGTGTCACTTTGAATTATTTACATTTACATAAACCTTTTTACAATTCAGGAAACTTGAACACAGACGGCTTTAAGGTGTTTTCTAACTGAGACTCTCTCTCAGATCTGCTGAAATGAAAAGAGAAAACTATGTGCAAGATGTTTTATTATTGATTTGACCTGGATTTCTAAAGGGAGATTACATGAACATGGCTGAATCTGAAAAGTGTAAAAGACAAACCATCAGATTTCTGTAGTGTATTGCACACTCTATGACACTAGGTAGTGCTGTGTGACTATAATAACAGTCAAAGTTGTTTTCTATGTAATTCAAATGGTAAAAATACATTTAAGAGAAAAAGACGATTGATGGATGACGTTTGATTTGCGATTTCATAAAAGTCAAACAACAGTTTATATAGTTCTTCTCTCAGTTGTATGAGCAGAGATAAGTTGAGAGGCCAAAAAGTTTTCCAGATAGAACATAAAATGACACTTTTGATGACTGTTTCAAATTTGACTACAACTGTCATTGGTATTTAGTAATTACTCATTGTAGTCCTTTAGATCTTGGTATTCAGGCATGGAGTCTTTCAGAGTTTAGTATGTAACTTACTGTGGAAACTAAAATCTTAAGAAGAAGCTTTAAAATCCTTATTTTAAATACCACATGTTTAAACCGCTGGACTTGAGTGACACAAAGAGTATGGAAACCATAACTTTTTATACTTGATACAGGAAATAGACCTCTACCTTCCAATGACATTACACACACAAGTAAACACAGCAGTTTGACCACGTTTCAACGCGATAATTTTCATACAGGTACTTCTCGTCTCTACCAAAACTGTCTTAGAATCAGCAGAGATCATGTGAGTTTATGTTTTACTCACCTGTCTGTAGTAAAAATGTTTTATCCTCCCTCACAATTGTCTTTAGACAGAGACTTATGGTTGTTAAAGCATTCTATGTTCATGTAATATTAGTTTGGTGGAACTATATAAATTGTTTGACTTTTTTGAAATTGCAAATCAAACATCATCCTTCAAACTAGCTGGATCTTTCTCTTTGCAAGAAAAACATGACAAGCATTAGTGATTTCTCCAGCTCGTGAATCTCATGAGAGGCTATAAAGCAATTAACTCTCTCTAAAGAGTCACATGACAAAGACGCTGAGCGCATTTGAGTTGAAACCTGCAACCGAAAAGAAAGTTCTCATCTTCAGAGTTAACTTTGCAGTGCATAAGAAGGTATTTATCTGCTTAAAGATTGTTTCTGTTATTACTTTGTTGTCAAATTTGTTGTTTCAAATAAACTAATTCCAATATCAGACAAAAACAACTTTAGTAAATGTAAAAAAGTTTTAAAACATAAAATAAGCTATTCAAAGTTATTTAAACCAACCTCTCCCTTTTACCCAAAAGGTAATTGCCAATGATTGGTAGCAATGAATGCCTACTATGTTATGGCTACATGAGTAAATTAAAAAGCTCTTATAATAGTATCATAATTTTATTTGGCTTGAGTAATATTATTTTTGAAGTTACACAACACTTACCCTAGAACAATGTTTGGCCTCTCAGCTTGTCTCTGATCACATAACTGAGAGAAGAATGACTGAAATTGAAACATGCAGCAGACATACACACCTACAAGCTGCATTGTTCTAGTGTATTATTTTCTACCTGCTCAGTTTACCTTCCCTTTTAGAGTGAAAGCCAATTTGCGGTACAGTACATCTTGTCTTCTCACTAGAAGCAGTTTGAACTGTTCAAACATACAGTGTTTTACCAACTGTAGGTATTGGTGTCAAAAGTTTGATATTTTGAAAAGTGAGATGTGAAATTTATGGTTCTAGTGCTGTAGTTTGTTGTTTTGAAAAGATATCTATTTTGGTCAATTTTATTATTTTATCATTTGAAAATAACTGAATGTCCACATTTTTTAAATTGTCTGTCACTCATCAAAATACTTTTATGATATTTATTCATGGACATTTAAATATGAGGGTTCAATTTTAGAATTGGGTAATTTTAGTACTAACAAAGTGTTTAGTTCCCCATTGTGACCCTCCTCATGGATCATAGAACAATGGCAGGAAAGGAATGTTTAAAGACTATTCTGAAACTATTCACTAAAAATTTAAACTACTGGAGAAGTTCAAGTGAAATGACCCAGAATCTGATCTCTTGTGTAAAAGGGCATTTCAGAGGAAGAATGTCCAAAGATTATCTAACGCCTGTTTGATTCAGGTTTCAACACAAAGACATTAAAAAAAATCTAGTGTTTTACCGATTTGTATGGGGCTGGTGGATGGAAGTAAAACATGTCAGATTAAACTGAACTCAGTGTTGCTCCTTCTTGGTGGGAACATTTATTTCTTGCTCATGTTTTCTCTGTCAGCACTGCAGCAATACCCAGTTATACCGCAAATATTTCCCAGGTTTGCAGCTCAGTTTGTCTTTTGTCTGTCATAACATTTGTTTAGATGGTAAGTGAAGCTGTGCACCTTGGATTCTTCGAAACACCAGAATTACTCAAAGGCCTCAAAGAACTACTGTCTCATCTCAGCAGTAGAGACTCTTTGGCAAACTGCCACTCCCGTGGGTGATGTTCAGTAATGAATTTCCTTCAGCTGTTATGATATATAGATTTCCTTTTAAACTCACTTTGACATCACTGCAGGGGAGTTGAGCTTGTCTTTGTTTTTTTGGAAAAAAATAAAAAATGAATGATGATGTGCAGCTGTTTTTCTTATTGCTTTTTAATCTGTATTGCATTTGCTCAAGCAGTGTCTTTTACTTGTCTTATACCACCGCAAAAAGGACAGGCTATGAGTTGCTCCTCCTGAGAAAATCCCTTGACAGTGAAGGGATTAGATAATGAATCTGGAAAGGTTTCTACCAGATAATTTTTCCTCTTAAACTGAGTGTTGGATAGCTGTATGTATGTATGATGTTCTCAGGCAGAATGGCTCTGGATCGTAGAGCAGTGCTTCTCCGTGTTTGGTTCAGGATGGACAGGGTGCTGCTGATGTTTCTTGTGTCGAACTGTGAGGTATCACAAAGTGGCGGTCTCCTCTTGGCCAAAGCAATCAATAGGTCTGACACCTGAAAAGAGAAGTATAAGACAGAAAGCAAGCTTGACTATAAGCTGGAAATTAGGTGTGTTTCCATCTGTAGGAAATGGCAAATTCTTTAATTTCTTTGAAAGAAGTTAAATTTTTTTAATCTTGAAAGTATTTTGATCAGTAGTTCTCAAGATCTTTGAGGGTTTTTCAGAGGTTTTCTGTCAATCTTAACTGAAAAAAACAAAAGACCACCACAAAACCAGCACACAAAAATGAGCATCATTTTTTGTTCTGGTTGCCTTGCAAAGCTGAAAACACCCAAATAGGATCTACCAAGAGCCATTAGAAGGAAACCTTATCTGTCAGCGCATCATATGAATTTGAAATCTGCTAAATGTGATCATTACTCAAAAAACAGCAAAAGTGACTTTTTTTTTTTCAGATAACTACTTTTGTTGCTTTCAAACGAACCTGGATGCAAAATTTAGCAGAAGTCACAAACTGCTGGTCTCGAAGCTCAATATTACAGATAACGTAGACAGGAGCTCAGTTTTTGTTTGGTCAAAAACATTCATTTGAGCAATCTCAAAACTGCTTATTTTAAATAGCATTTTTTACTTCAGTTACCTTAATCGCATAAAACTCTCTGCTTTCAGGATCGTCATCCCTGTTTAGATCATCCATGACTCCTCAACAATCTCAAAACAAAAAAAATATCAGGCTGTCCTTCAGCAATTAAGTAAGACAGCTTCTTGCTGAGGAAAGCTAGATTTTATGAATTCAGGAAGTTGAAATTTAAATGATCATAGCAACATGTGCTTCTTTGTTTTTCTTTTCCATAGAAAGTATACTTGACTAAATAAGTCTGTGGATTTCTTCCCAAACCTGTTCATCCAGTAAAAACAGAATTGGAGTTGTACAATTAAATTGTATTGAATAAAATTAGTCTAACATTACAATCTATTAAAGTCATAAAAGCAAACTGTAGATGAAACAGAACACTTAATTTTGCTTTTTTTATTATTTATATGTACACAGACATATTGCACAGGTTAATGATTTTAAGAGCATACAGGCAACACAAACAATCTTGGCTCTGATCGGGTTAAAACAAAATACCAGAAACCTTGTGTACTCTTACATGAGGATACATGTTTTGTGCGTTTGTTTTGTGCGTATTTGTTGAATTTACATGTTTTCTTCTAATTACACATAGATAAATACATACATAGTAATGTTACAAGCTGAAAAAACAGCTTCAAGACACTCAAGCTCCTCCAGTTATCCCCTAGATTAGGCTGGAGAACAGGACACTGCGGTGCAGTGCTTTTATCAAACAGCTGATGTTGGTTTGCCTTAACATCTGGACTTCAGTGGAAACTGAATATTTATTACCATCCTAAACCCTAACAGTTTAAAGGACCAAAACCTTTCCAGCTCTCTGATTTCATCAACACACCTTCTTGCACTATTTTTGCTGCATTTACCATTAGATCTGACTGAAAATAATAATAATAATAATAATAATAATAATAATAATAATAATAATAATAATAATAAAAGATTGTAGACTAAAAAAACATCAAGCTTCTGAGGTCCTAATGTTTTCTCAAACACAGAACTGAGAACAGTTAAACACAAGAGGAACTTTAACTTAATTTGTGGCTTTGACTACAGATTGTTTTGAAGGCTTATCTAGGGCAAACTAAAATGCATAGTTGGATTGATCTGGTGTGTGAATGGTTTGCAGGAAGAGCAGCGGCAGGAACTGAGCGGTGTCCACATCGCGTTGATTTCCTCACACCCAACTTCCTCGTCGGTCGCCTCTTGGTCTTGAGAGAAAAAGCCGGGGTTCTGAGCCAGGGAGGGGCGGCGGCTCAGCGACGCTCAAATGTTGAAGCTTTCCCCGCAGCCACACGTGCCCTTGATGTTTGGGTTGTTGAAGATAAATTCACTGCTCAACTTTGACTCTATAAAGTCCATCTCAGTCCCTAGAAGGGTGAGCTGAGCCTTCTTCTCAATAAGCACTCTCACACCTGAAGGAAAACACAAAGAACCACTTTTTATTCAAACTAAATTAATCTGGAGCTGTAAGCTTTGTTAGTTGTTTTCTTCAAAAAAACAAAAAATATTCAAATGACTTTTGTTTTAAGCGTTTTTTTAACATGTAGAGAAATGGTAGGTAAGTGTTTTCTAACATATTTTAGTCAATCCTAAGGGAGGAGCACCCATGCTGACTTTTTTGGTTTATTTTCATTCAATCGCTGCAGCAAATGACAGTGTGCACTACAAAGCAAGATTTACGTTTCAGCAGATAACGTTCTGGATTTTCACTTTCCAAAACCTTTTCTCTTAAAATTTAAAATGCACTGATAAAGCCTCTTCTCCCTTTAAAAGATGAAAGATCTAAACCTTTTGAACTACTTCTGAGTCTCTGGTGGAAACATTTCCCTAGAAGAATCTGGGGACAAAACCTTGCTGACCTTATAATGTTTTAAAAAAATAATTCTAATCAAAGTTTCTTTGAAACATTTCATTAAGCACATATAAGTTTATTGTCATTATTTCATATCTTATTTATGTATTTGCTATTTTATAACTATCAATATACTCAGTAATAAGAAATTTTTAAGCAACATTTTACATATAAGGCTGCAATATATCACTATTGCAATATCAGTATGCACCATATGGACATTACAATTTAATATATGTTTACTGTTATATTCCAGATATGATAAATCTTATGTTAAAACTGTTAAATGGAGTCTTGCTGCAGGTGATACAATTGACAGTCGGTTATGTTGCTAAGGGTCACAGAGAGTTTCAAGTTTCATAATGAGAGATCAGAACCAGAAATGAGGAAAACAGAGACCTAACGGCCAAAAATGTAATGCTATGCCGTCAAAATGATTTGTTATATGTGTGTTTGTGCATTATCCATAAACAAATAAATTTTTGGGAGTTGCTGTTGCAGCAAGACAGAGAACAGATTATACACACCCTTCTTGTTTCCAGGCCATCTTTAAACATTAATTCCACCATGAAAAATTCAACCTCATGTTTTCTGAGTTTCTCTCTGTAGCCTGAACTCTGACTGTTTTATAATGAATAAAAACGCTTACCATCCTGGAGCACTTCCTCATCCGATTTCTCTTTCTCCTTTGTGTATTCCAGAGTGTAAGTCAGGCCATTACAGCCACGTGTTCTCACTCCCACCTTCAAACCAATCTGTTGATGATGCAGCAAACATACATCAACATACACCAACATACAGGAACTAACAACCAAACAAGTGCAGGTGTGTTTTCCAACAGACATTTTAGTAAAACAGTCAACTCAAAACCTCTTGGTTTTAAGTTAATTATTATACTTAATGAAAAAGTGCACATTTGAGAATCTCAGTTTATACACAGTAAGGCTAAGAATTGATGCTCTTCTTGTCTTAGTGCTTCTGTAAACACAACATGTTGAACTAAAACCCAATAATCAATCTGTAGAGCTACTGTAGTCTCCTTCAGAAGACATGACTCAGGGTTTTTGTTAAAGGCAATCAACATTTCAATAGAACTGTATTTTCAAAAAACAGAAATAACTTAAAGACAATTTTTGTCACCTAGAGAAACCTGTTTGTTTTAGCAGTATAAAAATAAGCTACTCATCAAACCAAAATTAGTTTATCAGACAACCCAACAGAGCACAGAAAAGATAAACTATCTCTGAAAGGAAAAAAACAAAACAAAAAACATTACAATGAATCATTTTGTATACTCACATATTCTGGTTTGTCCTGCAGCAACAATCTGATTTTGCTCACAGCTGCAGGAGTCTACAGAAAAGAAAAGAGAAAACAGAACATAAAGCATGAATCACAGAGCTAAAGAACACGTTGGAACTCTACAGAACATACTTAGAAAAAAAACAGCAATGGATACACAAAAAAAACCTGCATCATTTTTTTCTGTTATTTGACTGAGATAACACAAACATACTAGAACTTGTCTGAAATTCCAGCCTGTACCTGCAGAGTAACAAAATAACCTGAGCCATCACATGAAGGGATTTGGGACTCAGAGTTGAAACACTTGGGCCACAAGGTGCTAATCCCTTAAAGCACTTAAAGTGTGACCATCAGTATGTGCTGCTGTTTTTAAATACACATACTAGAGCTGTGCTGTGTACTGATTTACAGTCATGGTCGCAACAACATGAAGTGCAAGAAAGTAAAGGATTACTTGGATGTAGTAACTGGTTAGCTATGTATTTCAGGTTTTCTGTGTTCATTGCCTGCAAATGAATAATGCATTTAGCTCATTGCATTAACTCTTGTTGCCCACACCTAAAAAAAACACAGACTGAGACTTTATATTTTGAAGCTGTAATAGAGACCAAACTATGCCACAACTTGCAGTTGATTTATTACACTGAACAGTTTAAAAGCAATTTGGTCGTCTTCTATGTCAGAACAAGCCAAGACCATTATGTACAACTGCTAACCTCAATAGATCTTCATCAAATATGTAACATATGATTATAAAGATCCCAGTTATTCCTTGTGGGTTAAGTAACTTCACCCTCCTGTTGAAGATTTGTTGTTGTTGGCTGTGTCTCGTCATGACGTAGCATTTACTTAAGGCTTGATCTCCGGAGGACAAACACATTATCTTGCTGCAGCACTGTAAGCAGAGACCCTCAGCTGATTGGCTCCATTAGCAACGTTTTAACCCACCCATTTCAAACGAACCGTGATCACACTGACTGTTTGCTTTTCGCTCCATTTCATTTACTGGGTCTGTTTGGCCACGCAACCACACAATTTACATCAATAGAACACTTTAGATAAAACACTCTGCTTTTTAAAATCATTTTGTGATAGGATAATTATTTTAAAGGAAGTAATAACAGAAGCCACAAAATGTATGAACTTAATTGGGAAAATTGTCAAACATTTACACAAGGATCATCCAAAAATGTATCATTTGTGCCCAACTGAGTTAAAATACAGCTAGGGAAACTGAGGAACGTCACAGTTGATCACATGTGATTAAGTATAAATAATGAACATATTTTTTTTTGTCTGTATTGCATAAAAACGTTATGCTTTAAAGATGGTGGCCTGTTCTTTAACAAATACTTATAGTAACACAAACTCTAATGCTTAAAAACGTTTGATTGCAGCAATATGACTAATATCGCAAAAGATCAGCTACTTTCATTCTGAACAGCTACTGCAATGACTGCGGGAAATAGATGCAAACTTTACTTTCTTCAAGTGGAATGAGCTAACAACCAGTCGGCCACTTTATGCTTCTCAGGGTTTTGTTTGGAAGTGTGGCTAGAATACAGCTGGCTAATCGGTGTATTTGATGTAGAATTTGCAGCAATGTGGACATTGCACCTTGTTAGTTGTGCTGAACAGAGCTGAGCCAAAAGATGAAGCTTTTAATTTACCAGATGACCTGCATTCCTAACCTTCTGTCCCATGCAGCCACTAATGACCAAAAGAATGAGTCCAAGCAGCTGGAATGAGCTGCTCCACAGGGTGGACTCACCTTCAGGGATCAGGAGCTCAAAGGAAAAAAGGCAGCTCATCCACATCAGAAAGAGTCAGTAGGGCCGGTTTGGGGATTTGATAGCAGATTGCTGAATCCAGCAAATGGATATTTTTGCTCCATTTGCTGGATTCATAAAAATCTGAACCGTTTTTATTTCATATTACAAGTTAAAGTTTCTGTGATTTCCATTTTTGAAATCAGCTTAATAGTGTGAAACGGTGAGAGGAATACATGCATGCATTATCTTGATATCATTTAAGAGGTTGATTAATGTACTTTCAAAACTAATTAGAAAAACTGATATATAATTTTAACCAAATCCATTGGACAGAATGCTATTTATCAACAGGTCCAAATAAAAGAATGCCTCGGGGTAGAGACAGGATTCGTTAGATTATACAGCAGGGTCAGGAAGGGAAATGCCTCAGACTTCTCCCTGATGAGCTTCAGGGTGTAGCTGGGAAGAAGAAAGTCAGGGCTCTATGTTTGACCTGGTCTCAGATAAGGAGTAGAAGATGGATATCTGCAGTTTTGTTGCTACTTGTCAGAAATATGTGACCCAGTTGCCTTGAAGATCCTTTGAAATCTGTGGTCCACACTTTTTAAAACTTGAAAAACATTAGGCTATTCTCTTGAGAGAGGTTTTGTTTATTGTGGCAGCATGTGCATGCTTTCTATTCCTTTTGCTAGCTTGTTAGACATCCGGTCTCTACAAGACTAAGCAAAATATAGTCTTTTTGCTTAGTCTATAAGCGACTTAGTAGAGTCTCAAAGGTAAAAGCAAAAGCAGACTTCCATACAATAGCTCCTGTTTTTTTGTTTTTGTTTTTTTTTAAATAACCAGATTTGGCCATTGGTATCAGCAGGCAGACTAAACGTCCATTAGGGTTTTAGCCAAACGTAATATAAAATTTTTAAGCGCTTAAATGCATAGTTCCACTCTGTATGTCACAATTATTTGGAAATTAATGTAAATTGAGGACCGTTGACAAGATAAGGTTTGGCTCATCAGTCGGCTACTAAGTTGACTTTATTGTCGAGTTAAGTTTCACTTTAAAAGCATAGAACATGAACGCGCATAAATGTATCAGCTATGATAAAGCGGTTTATCAATAACTTAAATAATGACAATTCAGTAACAGAGCCAACAGTAGGACAGCGATTCACTGATAGCTAGCTACTGCTAACTCAGCCAACTTACACAACTGACACCGCATTAACGGCCGCTAGGGTAGAACGCTGCACTTTTCGAGAACCGCACTTACCAAACGGACACAAGACGCGTTTCCCTTTTAATTTTACAAACTAAATGTTTGACTCACCAGTGTTAACGCGGCTCTTGTGGGTAAAATTTTTCTTTTATTGACCGCTCGGACGGTCGCTCGCACCAAGGAGGCAGACATGTTGATACTGTTCGAATTCATAACATTGGTTTGCGCAAGCGTGTAAACACATTAGAGAACGCCCCTAAAGAAGGAGAGGCAAGAAATGCCGACAAATGATTGGCTAAGATTTTGACAGGCGGCCGAATAGCCAATGAGAAAAGGGGGTGAGGTCCAGTAAGGTAGGTGTAATTTTCAGTTATGTAACCTCTTTCTAATACATCCCATATGATCTGTAACATCCTACTCTTCTTTATTTTACTTGATTATATGTTGCAATACTGTGTTGAGAACAAATGTTATTTTATTCCTCGTGTTCATAGAGATTATCCTGGTTATTATCTCAAAGGTACACCACGGTGAACGCCATTTTTCCAAGCTTTTGTTTTTGGATTTCGTGCCGAAAACATTGTGTACCCGTCACGATCTAATTATGTCCCAGCACCGCCCATGTCCTAATAACAAGGGGAACCTAAAGGAAGTGCGGTGACTGTTTCACATCTCCAGTTTTAAAACGCTTTATCTTAAGAGTTAACTTTGTAAATTCTACAATAAGATGTTGATTGTAATAATCAATCTACATATTTACTGTAATATTTATGAAAGTTGCAGATGATTTGTTAGTTTGTTTTTATCTTGTTTGCAGTGTCCTGGAGTGCTTTGAAAGGCACTTTAAATAAAATGTATCATTAATAGCTACAAGTATTTGTCCTAAAGGTTGGAATCATTTGGAGATTTTGATTAACGAACCAGACACTGAAAAAAGTGGCAAATTTTATGTTAATTGGGCAACTTGCCATTTGGAAAGGCCTACAAATAAATCCACTAATGGGGTCACATTTACCTAATTTTAACAACTAATGAGGACCAAAATATTTCCATTGCCTTTGCACATTAAAGCTAAGAACTGAATCTGTAAGTGTACCGTACCTTTTATTATACCTGCATAAAATCCTTTACTATACATAACTTATATATGTTACGCTTTCCTGGCAAATAGTATTTATAGAACTGGACTGCACTGTAAGGCACTCAGCAGCAGCTGGAAGGTTTAAGTCCAAAATTCCTTTCTGCATAGAGTTTGCATGTTGTGTATTGACCTCTTGCCCAATGACTCCTGGAGATAAGCACCAGCCACCATGCAAGGATAAGCAGGTATAGCTGATGATTGAACTGTTAGCCAAGTTCCTAAAATAGAACTTTACTTTCAAAATACAACTTGAAAGTAATTCATTTTTGCCTCGAAATTAAATAATGTTCATTGGAGCTAGGAGCACAGGCATAATGGGGGAAACAAATGATGTGCAGTGAATGACGTGTGAATACCAACAGTGAAACAAGAACTTTAGTATTTCATTATGTTAGAGGTGATGGGGCACAATAAAAAATGTTGTAGATTCTTTTGAACATGAATTGTGCCAAAGAGTGTACTTTCTACCCTGCTAAAGTGGCAAAATGAATTACCACACATTTTTGAGCAGTAGGTTTTAGTCTCAATTTAAGATTTATTAGGGCAAATCTGAGCACTGATTGCAAGTTTAAGGTAGTATATATATTTATATAAATGTTTCATAGAAGTGCACATAATGCAGTATTTGACAGAAACAAAAAGGAAAGACTCTCCACTGGATTGCAAATTGATCTATAATTGTTTTTTTCCCCAGACAAAATGGATTGAAAGCCAGCCTTTCATGCCTGGAACAGAATTCCTTAATTACATATGAAAGCTTTGATCATTTGAGTCCATAAAACAAATTTAAAAAGGCTGGCAACAAAATCAATTGGAACATTAGAACTGACCATGAAACCAAAAACTTTTTTTTGGTAGAAAAATTTAACAATAAAGGCAAAATTTCCATAATTAACAATGAATGAGACAAATTTGAGACAAATTTAAGCAGCAAAAGAAAACTGAAGGCTGTGGACCTTCACAGTGCAGCTACCAATCTGTGGCATTAACAACAAAAGGACACGATTTATAAGTTCGTGTGTGTGTGGAGTTTGCAGCAGGAAATACAGACAACTAAAACAGTTGGTGTGTTTTTCTAAAGAAATATCCCAACCAGTGCCGGTATGAAACATTGTCTGCAAACTGTGTTGCTGCACTGTCATGTTTCCAGGCATGTGTGGAGAAACAGCAGAGAAAGTACAACTTCTGTGCTTTGATGATCACATGCAAGCAGGTGAGAAACAACATAGTAGTGAAATCGTGACAGGAAATTGCAGTTTTGCAATAAAATACATTTTTACCTTTTCTTCAAATCAGACTTAATGGTGTATTTTGAGGGATTTGGACAGAAATGAATAGGCCTCAGTGCAGAACAAAAAACAGAGAAGGTTTAAAATATATAGTTAGGAAACAAAAAGAAGAATGCTACAGGAAAAAAAAACACACTGTCATTAAAATGTTCATTAAGTTCTTAAATCCCAATAAAAATCTTAATCTCTAGAAAACAAAAACCACGTAAACTGAGCAACGTTTCATAACATGGTGATTTTAGTTTGAAACAGTGTTTGTGAATCCAACTGAGTAGATCAGGGGGGCCCAAAGTCGGTCCTCGAGGGCCGGCATCCTGCACGTTTTAGTTCTCTCCCTGGTTTAACACACCTGGATCAAATGATGGCTCGTTAGAAGGCCTAAGAAGAACATTGACATACTGAAAAGGTTACTACCACCAGGGAGGGAACTGAAACGTGCAGGATGCCGGCCCTCGAGGACCGATTTTGGACACCCCTGGCAGTAGATCATCAACATTCGTCATGTTAATCTGAGCAGAAACAATACTTTAGTATTTGTGTAACTCATCATCTTTGAGGGCATTTGGGAGAGGGATCTGAAATTGCTATTATTGGACAGCAGTGTAAAGAATAATAATAATAAAAAAAAACCTGAATGCAAACAGAGACACTGGACATGCATAATGGCTTCTCTTGATAAACAAAAGCTTTAAAAGCTCCTCTGAGGAGGAAACACACATAAAAAGGCCCTATTTGGCTTCAAGTCTTGATGTCCAGGCTTTGGCTTTTTAATGGGCACCCAATGGCCCAGTAGTACCATTCAGATTTAAGGATTTCCCCCAAATCTGGGATGCAGTCTGCGGCACAACAGCAGAAATCCTGTGGTATGAGTGTCCAGTGGTCCTTCTCACTCCTCTGGGTTTTTCCTTGGGCCAGAACGACCTAAATTTCGACGAGCTAAGCTACCTAAGACAACACCAGAAAGCAGATGTTAAGGTTTGTGCAAGTATAATTTTAGCCAGACAAGATTAAATGAAAAAAAGACAAGGCAGATGCACACACACCATTCAAATAGCTTCAAATTGGGTTTATTTTTACTTCTAAATCCAAGAAAAATGAAATAGCAAATCATGTTCTTTGAACATGAAGAAAACAAACAGGAGGAAGACAAAGACGCAAAAATTTAGCCAAAGTAAAAGCAAGACTCCACAGTCTAGAGCAGGGGTGGGCAATCCTGGTTCTCGAGGGCCGGTGTCCTTCAACTCTTAGATGTCTCCCTGGTCCAACACACCTGAATCCAACAGCTGAATCACCTCCCAAGTGCAGTCAGGTTCTCCAGAGTCCTGCTAATGACCTCATTATTTGACTCAGGTGTGTTGAAGTAGAGATACAGCTCTACTGGCCCTCGAGGACCAGGAGTGCCCACCCCTGGTCTAGAGGAACATGGTGGAGTCTGGAAATGGCACAAATATGCAATGTTCTTATTCTCTCCTCTCACCAACCCTAAAGACAATCACCCAGAATATAGAAAAGCAATGTTAATTGACTTTTTCAAAGACCATCCATTGGTGACAGAAGTGAATGGAACACATTTAGTTTTTTTCTAAATGGGAGAGCTGAAACATAAATGAGCATGCTACATTAATCTTAGCTGGTTTATTATGTCTGAAAATAAGACCAGCCTCCTTTATGATGTTGGCTAAAGGTCAAAGCACCTAAGCATCTAATGGCAGTGCTAAGATTCCTCTCATTTAACTGGGATTTTACTGGGATAGTTCAGGTAATTTTAAGTAAAAACTGTAAAGCAGAAATATCTGCAATAGTTATATCAAATCCCAAGGATTTTTTTGTTGTCTGTCTGGCTCTGGTAGAGAGGATTTGGCAAATTCTTTCTTACTTTTTGTCCTAAGTTTACATCTTTATCAACATAAGAGAAAGCCATTTGTGGAAAAGATAACATACATTGGGCCGGGAACAGAATATTTATACAACCAAAATGGAAAAACTAAATGTCTACAGATAAATTTCCCCCAAAAATAGCTAAACAAAATAATAAATGTAGGCATATCTTACGTAAAATTACGAGTGCAATAAGAATAAATGTGTGGCACACAGGAAGACACTGGAAACTCAAATACCTGCTTGCGGACTTAGAATTACATTCTGTTGCTTTCTTCTCCTCTCTTCTTGTGCAGATAAGCCCTAAAAAACAACCACAATGTTATAGAGCAGATCATAAGAGAAAAATCACTATGATTTTGGATTTAGCTCAAGAAAACAAACCTGTTTCTCCTTCTCTCTCAGATTTTTAAGGTGGCTTGATGAAGAGGACGTAAGGTTCTCCATTTTCACATTACCTGAAAAATAACAAACTAAGATAAAGGATGCAAGACACATATCCAATTTATTCATCAATATGTTGTGTAGATGTCTAATTGTTAAGAACTTTAACAAAACCAGTATTTTAATAAACTATGATGTTTGAAGAAAATAAAGAAGCTAATATATTCAAAGACCCATGGAAAATGTCAATATAAAGTCATATTGTCTAACGCATAAAAGCCTACAACTGATCCAACTTTTGGCTGCATTTACTTTCAGTTCTTACACAATGAGCAAGTCGATTTGTCTAACTATGAGGTTTGACATCTGGGACTGTCTTTATCCTAAAAGAAGATACTTCTCTTTTTTCCCCCTGTTCCATCACACTTTACATAGGACTCCTTACTTTCTTTCATTGTCATTTCCAAAGACGCTGTCGTCTCAATTCAACCGTTCTCTGAGAACGATTTTCCAAAATACTTCGAGTGAAACATCTAGTTTGAAACTCCATGTGATAATCCAAAACCTCTATAGAAATTACCAAAATTAAACACGTTTTCAGATTATAGACTGAACTCATAATAGCGAGATGGTCCCTGTAGGTTTGGAGGGTGTGGTAGTGTAAGAGTACTCCAGTATTTCATTTAAAATAGCAAAAAACCATGTATTCATTTGTCTTATTACATGGAAGCATGGTGGTCTCTTCAAAGATAGTTTTTTTTTTTCTTATATTGAAGGTCAAGAAACAGTCTAATTCAGTGGTCTCCTCTCCATCTTTGGTGCAAAGTTTCAGTTGCATTAAAATAAATATCCTCCCTTATTGTGGAAAGGTATACAATCTTGTCTGACTAAAGCTCACCTGCAAAAATCCAGAACCAGTGAAGGTTTTGCCCATACTAATTGATAATCCCGTAACTAATCATTCTGCGAGGGTTTATATTCAGAAAATAAAACATTTCAATCTAGAAAATTTCTCTCTAAAGTATGACCTGTTTCAACCCTCTCTATCTGACCAAGTTTTTTGTGTGTTTCAATGACCTTTTTATCAACAACACCTTTGGATCTTTTACTCAAATCTAAGAAAAATGTGATATTACACATGAATATATTAACAACTTTGCCCCTTCCTTTAATCTCAGTTACCAAATTTCCCTGATGCATCAAAAATAAAAACAGGAAATGTCTCATTACCCTTGGATTCTAACACTAGAGGCTTAGTATCAGTTTTATGGTTTGTATGTTTCCTCAATGTAGATTTGAGGAAACAGAGATTCATACTTAAACAAGTTAACTCATCATTTTGTCTTCAACACTGCACTACCTTGCTGTAATCTAGATGTTAATCCTGGCTGTGGAACTGTAATTCAACCCAACCCTCTTGTGGCTCTTTTCGGTACTGAAGGAAATACCAACAATCATTTCTCCTTTAAAAAAAAAAAAACATTATCATTTGCTTGTCTTCTGGCTAGACAGATACCCTATGGTTCAAGAGAAAGGTCTGCTACTCTGCGACAAGATTCTCATAGTAAGCTCACCTGGGGCTGGGGACCTTTTATGCATACATTACATAAATCTTTAAACCTATAATGCATCCTCTTTTCAATAAAATGTTTATTGGTGTATGGATAAACTGGCTGCTATTTTTGATTTTTGTCAGGGCACCAGATCATCCTCTAGGTTTATTTATTTTTTTTTAAATTTAATAATAAATATCTTTGAGAAAAAAAAATCCATCCAAGAACCTGCGGGGCTTCTGTAAAGGTGACAGTCCTTCTTGATGTGGGTGCTTGATCCACACAGGAAGCAGCAGCGCATGTCCAGTGCATCTCGTTTCTTCCAGTGTTCATTCCTATACCTGACTGGATCCATGAATTCCTCTGTTGAATCGTGAAAGTGCTCTGGCCTGTTCTCCGATTCCCACCTGTGCTTGGGTCTGCGACAAAACATGCAGTGCATCACATAACGTTCCAAACATTTGAGTTGGAAACGGATCAATTCAAACAAACGTGCTGTGATTATACCCACTTGTTGCGCATGGGGCAGTCTTTCAAAAAGTGTCCGATCTTTCCACAGACGCGGCAGCAGCGATCGTTTGGTGCAACTTCTCCCTCAGTCAGAACTTCAGGGTCAAAGAAATACTCCTGCACACAAGATTCAGAATAGCAGTAATAAAAAAATAATAAAACATAAAATTATGGGGTCTAGATTTCCAAAACTCACCATTTCACTGGGATACTCTGGTGGTAAACCTTTCATGGGTGTGCCAAACACTCTTCTTCCATTGATGAACGCCTTCATGATAAAGTTTGTCACTGTTTAGATGACAAAAAAAATCATGAAATGGGGTAACACATAAGAATACATATATAAAATACTGACACTATAAATATATAGGTTTTAAATAAAGGAACAGAAATCATACTTCTCCTGGAGAGACCAGCACCCAAATTATGATTCAGGTCAAAAGGATCTGGAATGAGAAAAGTGAGAATTTTGGGAACCGTCCAACAGTAAACTTTGAACTTTGAGTATCGGTAAACCTGACCTTCAATGACAATGTATTTGGATGTCCACTGTTTGTTGAACGTGGTGAGGCGGGTATGCTGCCGGATACAAACAACATGCTCTCTGAAGTCAAAGTCCTCTGTGTAGAAGCGGAGCAGGCCGAGCCAGAGCTCCCCCACAGACTCAGTGTTCTGTCCATACAGTGGCCAGTGACAAGGCTGCAGGTGGAAGATAATAACAAATCATGTTATTGATTAGAACTTTACTGCTTTTCATGAGCACAAACAGCGCCTTGCTTAAGTAGTTATGGTGATAAACCAACAAATGGTAGTGTGAAGCTGAAGGAGAAATTAATACATCTTTTTAAAGATGATTCAGAATAAAAATCTGTAAAATATTGTATATATTTGAGGGCTTTTCCATTGTATCCTTAAAGACTTGTATAGTCATTTTACAAACCAGCATGTAAATGCCTTTGCACTGTTCAAGCTTTTATCTATAAAAGTCATGTTTCATTTAGATTCTTCTTCACAATGACGCACAACATTGCTGTAGTAAATCATCTAAGGTGTTGTACACACATAACCGGGTCCTTAATAAAAAAATATATACATATCTCCACCACATTATTTAATAAAATTGTATTGTACACATGGGATCAGTTTCACAAATGTTTTCGTCCACATGAACCCACACAAGCATTGTTTCAAAAATACAACACCCACAGGGAGCAGTGCAGCACAAAGCTAAACCCTGTCAGCCAATCAGATTGCTTTAAAACAACCACAATTTTCTGTTGGGAATGAAACGTGACACCCAGATTGTGTGAACAGATATATATAGGTTGAACTATTCTTAAACAGCATAAAAATATAAAGTTGATTGTAATGTGCATGACCAAAATCTCCATTTTCAAATCTCCACTTTCGTCGGGATTTTCATAAATAATCATTTTAGTGGTGTTAAATAGAGTTTTTGTGTGGATGAAAAGCAAAAATGCATAAATAAGTTTTCATTTTCACATATATGACTATGTTGGGATTTGGTCTAAAATCTCTATAAAATCCATTATTTGTGAAAAACTTAATAGGTTATGTATTCCTTTGAAAGGCACTTCAAGTAACATTCTCACCAGTGTTTTTAAATCATCAAAGAAATAGACATTCCAGCCATCAACAAGAACTTCCGGCTTTGTTTTTCCACCATAAATCTGCAAAACAACAACACGTGGGTAAATGAAAGATTCTAGCTCAAAAAGGTCAGCTTGGGCATTTTAACGGTATGTTGTCTGTACCTCTTGCAGCACAGGGATGACTGGTGGGTTTCTCTGCTGAAGGAAGAACAGCACCATGAGAGTGTAGGCGTAGGATGAGAGGCTGCCACGGGAAGCATCTCCAATATCGCACATCTTTAGAGGGAAAGCAGAAAATGAGATACTGCATAAACAAACCAAAAAAAGATGATTTAGTCGAGTACATTAAGCGGGTTCACCTTTGCAAAAACCTTCATAATATAACAGAGGATCTTCACTCTTCTGTCTATTGCAGCATATGATGCTAGCAGGCGTGTGTTATGCAAGGCCTGGGAGAAAAAACAACAGCTTTCAATGGCCTGTCAATAATAATAATTAAAGAAAAGGACAGGAGTTGATTCCTACCAATGTGTTGTAGAGGCTGATGTCTCCCTCCAATCCAGTGCGAAGATGGTAAAACTTAACAATGGGTACTTTAGCTGTGGTGATGGGAAGAATATTCCTAAGACCTGGCAACAGAATAGAATAGAATAGAAATATTATTTATTTTCCCACAGTGGGGAAATTCACATGATATTTTAATATAAACAGTGTTAATTAATGTTCCTTAAAAGGTAACTTCAACTTTACAAAATCAGACAAAAAGTCAACCCTTGATTTAAGCTGGGAAAACAAAATATTGAGATATTACTGGAATATTTTACTGCAAAATTAATTAATCTAATCTAAAAAAATAAAAACTAAAATAAGTTGTGCAACAATGTAAATCAATCTCTGATCCAGGGGTTCTCAAATCCAGGCCTCCAAGCCTGGTATAACGTAACTTTTTAGATGTGTCTCTGGTTCAGCACATTTCAGTCAAATATCTGAATGACCTCCTCAGTGCAGCCGAGCTCTCCAGAGTGGGTTGACGCAGAAACACATCTAAAACCTGCAGGACGCCGGCCATCGAGGCCTGGATTGGAGGATTTCTGCTTTTGTCTATTTAATCACTGCTGCTCTGTCATACCTGGGTGTTTCTTCAGCTGTCTTGCCAGGCCTTTAATGATATTAATGCAGTCAACATCCTGTCAGAGAAAAGTGTATTCTTATGCTTCCTTGTCCAGAAAAAGAAGTTCATTATGTGATCAAACTTTAATTAGCGTAACATAAAATGTTTACAATAAATGCCATCAAATAGGCAAGTACAAAAATCTGACAAACGGATAAATAACTTACATCCATGGATTCCTTTCCCTCCAAAACCATGCAGATATCAAGATCACTCTGCCTGAAGCCAAAACCATTTTTGGATGAGCCAAACAATTGTAGTCGAGCCCCTGAGCAGAAAAAATGGACCAAAAAGAACCAACAATCTTATAAGTATGGTGATGTGAAAAACTAGAACATCATCATTCAATCACAGGTAAACTTTGGTCATTGCACCACTTAGTCAGCCTTTCGCAGTCACACATTCTGAGGAGACTTTTATACATTGCTTTGTACTTTGGTAAGCAGTGGAGTTTATGGTCGACTCAATAACTGCAAAGTGTTCAGGTTCTCTGGCTGCTAAATGTCTCTGCAGTACGCCTTTAATTCTAGAACCAGTGTTAACACACAAATATATGCTCCAGATAAGCAAACTGACAAATATTCTGTTTTCATCAAACTTGCTAAACTTCCTGATGATCAAATACTGTAAGTAGCAGCACCAGGCAGCTGCTTCCCCTATTAATTCTAATGGAAGTAGCAGGATGTATTTCGTTTGTTCTGGAACTGTGTTGAAAGTTATGGAAACATTTTTTCCCTTGACTGACAGGTCAAAAAGCTAGTTTTGATTAAAAATAAAAAATAAAAAAAAAAGCTAAACCAAATAAAGTGATGAAAAACATGATTCACTTTACCAGCAAACTGTCGTCTAACAAAGCTCTCCAAGTCTTGAAGGATGAGCTCTCTTACACCATTTTCCAGGTCATCAGGGGCAAAATCAGCTAAAAAAAACAAATAAAAATTAAAACACAAATCACTTTGTGGTAACTTGGACCTAACAGTGAAGTCATCATATTTAAAAGCCAGCAGGAGTCATCGTAGGACTCACTTGTTACTGGACAAAAAAAAAAGAAAAATGTATTTAACCACCACCTCCTTCAAGGTGTTCCTTCTTTGACTGAAATAAGCACTAAATTATTTCAATGTAAGTAGATGTAACACAAATATATTAAGAATATTCAGTCTAGCCTGAAACAAATACAGCAGATCTGTAGTGTTTCTGGATATTATTTATGCTTATCGTTAAATCTTCCAGCTCATGGGGCATGCATCAAACAACTCAACTAATGAACAGAAAACTTCAGTAATGCTCTTAAGATGTTGCACACATTGGACGATATTCGAAAAACACATGGAGTGGTGCAAAACTGTATTTTCCCCCCTACAGTTTTGTCTGTTTTAGGTTTTTTGGTCAGATTTAAAATGTTTCAGATAATGAAATGACTTTCAATGAAGAAAGCTGTTTTTATTTGATGCTTTTATTTATTTAAGAGATTAGTTCTCTCAACTTTATGTTCGCTGCAAGAAAAGTACAGGACAGCTCCCCAATGTGAATCGACTGAATGCCAGTACTTACTGTAGCATTGCTCGCAGACTCTGTTAAGGACACCGAGGAAGTCAGGCGTTAGCGGAGGCAGCGGATCCAGCTCCACCTTCTTAAAATCCTCTGGGCAGTCTTTTTTTAGATGTCCATCACGTTTGCACAAGCTGCACACCACCATGTGTGACTACAAAAGTATTATAGTGAGCTTAATTCGGATGATTAAGATTTTAGATGCTAAAAGTAAAAAATGGTGCCAAACTTACCTTTCCTTTGGTAAAAGCTTGCTTGGTGAACTCATAAGCACATTGGCTTTGCTGTTGGTTTTGATTTTTGGTGCTTTCATTTTTAGTTTTACTCATTGAAGGTGAAAGCCTGACATGTGCCAGCTCCTCTTCCTCTTCTTCATCCAGAGAACCAGGTGTGTCCAAATCCTGAGGCTCCTCGTCGGAGAGAAGTTCCTCTCCTGAGATCTCATCCACAGGGAAAATGTCCTCGTCCTCTGTTGTTAAGCTGTCCAAGTGCTGTCGATCATGCGGCTGACTATCAACGTCAAGATCCTCATCCTGCTCTTCCTCATCCTCCTCATCCTCTGAGAAACTACTCTTGCCCAGGTCTGCCTTTTCCTTCTCCTGCTCTTCGTCGGAATCGCTACATTCCTCAACTTCTTCCTCTTCTTCAATGATGCAGTCAGAGTCATCAGGGCCATCATCTGCACCCTGAGTCTGACTGGGGGAATGAAGGGAGAGCTGATTGAAATCAGACAGACCACTGGCTCCTTCATTCAGGCCCTGCTTGGCTTCGTCTCTGTGGTTAGCAGCAGACGTAGTGAGCGGAAGAGCAAAGTACTTGTATGTAGTCTTGAGGCAGTGGAGGATGTAGTCAAACATTTGCTGGCTGTTCACAGTGCGGGCCACGTTTCTCTTTACAGCAAACGGGTCTGAAAAACAGCACATTTTCTCAGTGTTAAGGCATGTTTTCACAAGTAATCACCCCAGTCCTTCCACTGCCTACCTGCAGCTCGGAGGATAGACTTTAAAATACTTTTGCTAGTTTAGAAATCACTAAACAGCTTATTATCAAAATACAGTAAGGAACTGCTGTTGTTGTATAAACCTTCGAGACCACTTTGGTCTTATGGTTCCTGTCTTTTATGATGCAGTTGTAGAGAAGGGGGAGGAGCCAGGAATGGGCAAGGGGCATTGAAAACTGTCCATCTATGCAGGACAAGTAAACTGGCATTTAAAATGAATGAATAAAATTCATAAAAAGTGAGCCATCTGATCCCATGCCCTAACCCCTTGGTGCATCACTTTCCAAATAAAATGTAAATTAATTTTAAAAAGTTAACCAACTAAAGATATGTATTCAGCCTTCAGAGCTTTCAGGTGCCACCAAGTATCAAGGTAGTCGAGTAAAAATCTAAGTTAATGTGCAAAAATAAAACTAATTTCTTGCAGCAAAGAATTTGAATGAGTTGTGTCCTCCTGATATGTTTAAAATAAAGTTAATAAAGTTTGTGGTTCTAAAGTGAAAAACTTCCAAGAGGTATGAACACTGTATGATGTATTTTACAAATAAGAACAGTTAACTTTAGAGAGCTTCTGACCCTCGATAGCAATGCGTTTCTTCGGCCAGTCTTTCATCTCTCGAGAGAGGACAGTGTTGGTTCGCACACCGATCACGTTGTCGGCCATGATGAACTCCAGTGAGTAGAAGCGAAGCATTTCTATCCAGAGGAGCCCAACCTCCACTGGTAGACGGGGACTCTGGAACACCAGTGGTACCTGAAAGTCACAGTGAACTTGCATGAGTTAAATTAATACCTCTGAAATGTTCGTTTGAAGCAAAACATGTTCAGTTTTCCACAATTAAACATAAACTCAATCTATATTTATTTAAATGTTTTGATTGTGTTTCTGATTTTGTTTCCATGCTTCTTCTTATTAAGTTTTGCAGATCTGTTATGGACGAAACATCTTATTCTGATGATGGTAAACCTTACTCATCTTAAAACTATTTTAAAATTAGCTAATTGTTCTTTTTATGATTACCTTCCCCTTCATGGTGGAGCTCTCTGCTGGCTGGGAGGATTCTTTGGAGGAAGGGACATTGTAGGTCCAGTGAATATACACTTCATCAGTATGTGTGAGGTTGAAGGCTGAAAGCCTACTCATTGAAAACACCTTAATCTAAAGACAATAAAATCCCAAGATTAGTTCCTAGAGAAAGCAAATGGACAGAGCTAAACATCGGTTTCAGATTGTATTTATTTCCCAGAAGAAATGTAAAAAAAGAAGAAAAAAAAGAAATCACACCCCCTGGTTCAGATAAGTCGGCAAGAGAGGCTCTTTACGCTTCTGTAAGAAGAAGATAACCATGAGGGCAAACACATATGGAGGCAACCCTCCTTCCTCTGGACGGTCGATTTCACAGATCTACATGAAAGCAGAAAATCAAGGTACGTTTTATCAACATGAAAGTCTGCATGCTGTATCAGCTTTACAAACAGCCGAGTTAATCTGGGATAAACAGGAAACATACCTGTGCCCAGTGTCTGAGGCCCAAGACCAGAGGGAGGAGAAGATGTTCCATGTTGGCAAGAGTAGACAAGTAGGAAGTGGTCTGGAAAGCATTTTCATTCCCAGCACTCACTTTGCAGGTTAAGCCACTGTTGAGATAAATTATATTTTCCTGTCATGAAAACTTTACAACTTTTGCACTCACAGATACATAAAATATATTCTAAACCTATCTATTCCCATTTGGCTCTTTTTGTTTTGTTGAATGCATCTAGAATTTATGTAGTGGATCATAAAAACTGCCATAAAATTGCGCTAATTGCAATTACAAAAATACATTTGCTTGATGGAAAAACACCAGCTTAAAAAAATAAATAACACTTTTCAATAAAAATCAAATGTTCACAAAATGGTGATTCCATTGCAAAACTGCAATGGAATCACTTGTTTTGCATCACACCAGTTTATATACAACAGTAACATGCTTATTTGAAGGCACTAGCCTCCTTTTACAATGGGCGGCTGTTTCCAGATGTCTCACAGCATAACACTGCTCATTAAATGTTGAGCTTGTCATGTTGAATCCATAGCTGTTCTGTAAAACTACAATTTCCACAAAAAGCCGTATAATATACGTAGCCGTTCCAAAGTATGCGAAGCGTGTCACACCAACACCTCAATAAGACATTGCAATTGCAAAATTGTGTTTTTTCCACATTTGCAGAATATTGAAAAGGTTTTGCACATATTAAGAGAAACACAGCTTGTGATGCATAATTAAAATTTATGTAAACATCAGTTGTTTCATCAACAAAGTCAAGAAAGAAACCAATGACTATTTTAAAAGTTCAGTAGAATGTGATAAAGACTACAATCTTTGTCAAGAGGAGATAATCAGAAACCTTCTGGTGTGATTGTCTTCCAGCTCAGGGTCTTTTAACAAAGAAGTTGTGTCATCAAGCTGAACAGTTTTATTATGTCACTGTAGATGTATAACACTAACTGCAGTCCTCTTTATAAAGAGCAGAGGTCAGTACAGGAAAAGTCTATCTGTAATCAACAATCGGATGCAGAAGTCTAGAAATAGATGTCTAAAATACAAATATAACAAGGTTAGAATGCTTAGAAGCATTACTTTCATCTGTTTTTGATGTTTATGTAAAGTTTTTCAATTGTTGCTATTTTCAACTGTAGATGTGCCTGTAAAACTGAAACCCTTCTGCTCTTGCAGCATCAGTTTCACTTTGGGACAACCTTAAAAAAAAAAATTGGACTGAAGAAACTGAAAGACAGACCGGCGTTCCAGTCTGTCTTCCAGTCTGGCCGCAATGCCAACATTCTTGTTGACGTTGCAGCCAACAAGGACTGCAACTCTACTAGATGCAGGAATTCAGCTTTGAACTCCATAACAGTGACATTTATAAAAGAGTGAAAAAATACAACAAAAAAGAAACACTGAAAAAAAAATCTAATGTAAAACAGGTATCTTGTAAAAAAAGAAAAATGAAAGAAAACCCTTTAAAGATTAGGAGAGCTATTACTTAAGATCATTCTAAAAGATCTTGATATAGTTTGGCTCTTAAAGCTAAGTGTGAAGAAAAAAAGGTGCTTCAACTACTTTGCACATTAAGAAAATAGGGCAACTGCCAAATATAAAGAAGACTTCAACAAGGAATCAATATGGGCTCCTGCCTTGCTTGCTTAATTAAACCAAGCCATACTCCTAATTTTAAAATATATTTCCACCCACTGAGTCTAAACATTGGCACTGACCTCTTTTTTTCTGTACAGATGACCACAGGCACCCTGGCATGAAAGTCTGCTTCCACATTAAGAAAAAAAGCTGAAAAGAATTAAATAAATAAATAAAACAGAAGTCATGAAATCATTTAATGCACATTAGCAGCATGACAGTTTTTATTGTTATGGTGGGATTTTTTTGTTAAAGGATGGTTTGAAGAATAAGGTGACTTACAACTCACAGAGAGGGCCTCCTTAACCACCAACAAGACATCTGGCTGATGCATCTGTGAATAAATTCCAATTCAAGACCTTTACACATCAATAAGAAATGAGTCGAATGTGGAAAAATCTACAACCCAAAATAAGAATAAATTTTCATATGGCAATATTAAAAACCAATTTACAAGACTAATGTGAAAATTATTCCACGTGTCAGACATAGTGACAAAACATGCATTTAAACTGTCAAACTCACAAACTGTTACTTACGTGAGGTGGGTACTGAATGTCAATGTTGACATCAGAGTCCTTAAATCCAAACTTTGTGCAAGATGAGCCATAAAGCCGGAGCTGTATTTCTGCAAGACGAGAAGATAAAAAAAGACTCCAATAGAACTGTCACAAATTAGTCAATAGATTTAAATAGTGTGGCCCGACAGTCGGTGACATACAGGTTTTTCCATAAAAAAGTAAATATAAAAAAAAATCACCTTGCAGGACGGACAGTAGGACGTCTTGCATGACGGAAACAACACTCTCTCTCTTCAAAACATCCTGGTCATTCATCCCATGCTCCTGGACAACTGCCTTTAGAGCTGCAGTCACTGCACTGATGTGCTCTGGACCAGGAGGCATGATCTCAGTTAGCATCAGCTGCTCCTGTTTCTCCTGTGAACACAAATAAAAAGATACGCAGCAGTTTTCCAAAGGATTCAAACTCCTTCAACTTTATCATATTTTGTCGAATTACAACCCCAAACATCATTAAAATTGTAAAATAATTCAAACTAATTTCTTACCCGAGCCCTCTTCTTGTGCCGTTTGTCTCTGACGTGTTTGAAAGCATGAGGTATAGATTCCAGGGGAATATCACACAAAGCGCACGTGTAAAGTGCACCAGGATTGCCATGGGAATTCTAAAAGCAAAAACAAAAGTCACTAGTACAATATTCTTGAAGTCAACGTATAAATAGTTTAAATACTGTGTATTTGAAAGTTGGTACCTTCCTTAGTGGGTATATCTCATCTCTCTTTAGTCTTTTCTCTGCTTGGCGTGTGCTTTGGAGGTCTTGAACTGAGACTCTGATTTCCTCCATTTCAAAGCCCGTACACTCTTCAGCCAAGGCTTTCTTCTTGTTTCTGTTTCTCCTTCTTCTTCCTTCAGAGTAAGAAATTAAACTGATTTCACTAGAAATATAATCTTTGTAATGTTCAAACACATAAGAGATATTCACTTTTGAAGTTAGATGCCAGCAACACATTCCAAAAAAGTTGGGACAGAGGTAAATTTGCCACTGTATTACATCACTTTAGGTTTTAAAGCTAAAGTGTAAATACTCAGTGTTCGGGAACTGAGGACACTAATTGTTGAAGCTTTGTACGCTGAAATTTTTTCAAAATGTTTTTGCTTGATGTACAACCTCTGTTGCTCAACAGTCTGGGGTCTCCGTCGTTATATTTTGCACTTCATAATGTGCCACACATTTTCCATGGAAGACAGGTATGTACTGCAGGTATGAACTGCAGGCGTAACTTCTTTTACTATGAAGTTGTTGTAGAACTTGCAGCATGTGCCTTAGCATTGTATTGTAGGAATAAGCAGGGGTGTCTCTGAAAAAGACATTTTCTGGATGAAAACATACGTTGCTCCAAAACCTGTATGTACTTTTCAGGATTAATGGTGCTTTCACAGATTTTAATGCAGTGCCGTCTGAGGGATCAAGCATCACAGGCTTGACCCCTGTTGGTTTTCAGCCTAGCAGCTTACTTATATTTCTCCAGATTCTCTGAATCTTTTCATTATTTTATAGATTGTAGATGATGGAATCCCTCAATTCCATGCAACTGTACATTGAGAAGTGATGTTACTGAGCCTTTATACCCTATCATGACACTCACCTGTTTTAAATGAACCTGTTCACCTCTGGAATGTTCCAAACAAATGTTTGAGTATTCCTTAACTTTTTAAATCTTTTGTTGCTTCTGTTCTGACTTTTTTGGAACATGTTGCAGGGATCAAATTTCAAACGAGTTAATATTTTCAAAACCACAATAAAGTTTTCCGCTTGAACATTAAATAATGTTCCTAAAACATTATAATGTTTTAGGAACATCTTGTGTTTACAGGAATTGAATATAGGTAAAAAGATTTGCAAATCTCTGTATTCTGTTTTTATTATGCTTTACCAAACATCACAACTTCATTGGAACAACATGATTATTGAACACATTTTAGTTTTAATTTGTATTCTTCTTTTGTCACACACAACAATTTTTCAAAAGATCTCACCAGGTTTATAAGCGATGTCATCCGTGTCCTCTCTCATTCCGTACTCATTTGAACTTTCTCCCTGGGTTCTCCTCCTCCAGTCATACTGCTGCGAATGTCCTCTCCAAATTTCCTCTTGACTGAAATCGTTGTTCACTGAACACCATCGGAGGTCATCTCTCTGAGAGGGGCTCTGACCACTTCTGAATCCACCAGGCGAGTAGCCCAGGGGTCCCAGGCCTCCCTTCTTGGGACTTGCATTGTAGGGACCACCCTGGCTCTTCTTGCCGTGCTGACCTTCCTCCGATCGTGAGTGATGTCCACGAATATGGTCCTGCATTTTCCAATTCTCTCCCTTGCCTGATGCTGTAGCTCCCTTCTCCCTGCTTTTTTGTTTAGATCTATAGGGTTTGCTTGAGTTTTCCATGATTCACTTTTGCTGTAACTGCAGGATGACATGTAATTGTAATTTAGAATTGTTTTTTTGAATTGTCCAAGGTGTAAAAAAATGTAAGAATAAACAACAGCGTTTAAATAAAAGCTGTACAATACAATTCTGGAACTCTTTTCAAATAAAACAGTGCAAAAAACACAACAGAACAAAAATAACACAAACAATTCAAACAACCCACATGAATTGTGTAGTAGTCCAGCAGTAACTATGGAAACTTGTAATTATTTTGTTTATAGAAATTTTTGAGACATTGTTTTGCAACAGTATTTCTGTGATAAAAAAGACTAAATAAAACCTGTCTAGAAAACCATCTTCAAACCCTCCAACTTTGACACATAACTTTTTTATCCAAATCGTTTCTGAGGAAAACAAATTATTTAAAACGAAACAAACAGCATTAATAGTTCTTTAATCAGAATCCGCTCGACTAAAACTAAATATCCGCTCCAATTCGGAGTTTGTACTCTTATCAGCTTGTTTTCTGACTTTTAACCATTAACTTTTATTGTTAGATATTGACAAGAGCATATATTTTATTCGACGGGAAGAATGTCTAAAACAAAATTAATCGAAACATAAAACTATATGAGCAAAACATAACCAACAAACATTAAGGCAGCTATTTTCGGATAGACTTCTATTAGGCAACACGGCTCAATATACGTGGCTAACTGTGAGTCATTTACCAATGACTGTAAGGTTTTTTAGCTTAAGTTAGCAGCGTCTGCAGCATGAATTCCCGCTACCACTTCCACTAGTTAAACCACACCAATTACGAACGTAACCAACAAATAACATAAATGTTGGATAAATCAAAGCGAGCTCACCGCCGCGTCGTAACATAGCTAATGTTAGCTGCTAATGTTTAGCTTGCCACTTAGGATAGCTACACAGTTAGCCCACATGCTAATGTTACGTTTTGTGTTGCGTTTTCTTTTCGTCGGCAGCTGTGGTCTACGAAGCCTTTTGTTACGAGACGGATACAAGAGTACACGTTGTTAAAATACATTATATTCGTGGACATGATACATACTTGTCGGGTTGTTCATGTTGTCTTGCTGTTGAGTTTGAAAGATGACGTAAAGGACAAGGGCAGGCTTTTTTTTTCTTTTTTTTTTAAAATCATGAGCATGAAAGTGAAGAATCACACATTGTGAAAGATAAATAGCCTCGACTATATTATAAAATAAAGTAAAAGATGAACGCTGCAATAAAATTGGGAAATAAATATGACCTATTTTGATAGCATTGACTAAAATATAATAAATTACGTAAATCATGACAGAAAAAGAAGTGCGACAAAATAACCCATAGCAAATGTAAGATCAATGACCCTTATAAGCCACAAGTTAAAACTGGTTTTCGTCAAAGAAAAAAAAAATATTGTAATAGAAAAATAACTGAAAAAAATGAACTTCAATTACATTACAATAAAGAATGAAGTCACTAGAGAAACAGTACAATGATAGTGCAAGTAAAATAAAACAGAATATGGAAGTAACTCCTGTTAAATATATACATTTACACCTTATGAAATAAGCTTTGTTTTTCATTTAACCTGTGAATAAATACGTTTTTATTGCCTATTTGTTTTGTCCTGCAGAATAAGTCTAAAAGCAACAGCTGCTAGAACTGCCACATGGTAAAGGTTTGTTAATTAAAACCAACAAGGGATGGTGAGACTGAGCTCCCGTTGCCTGAGCAACGGAAGAAAGCCGAGACCCAAGAGCGGGGACTACCCCGGGAAAAGTGACGTCACTAAGCGGCACCACTCTCCATGGAGCATCGAGCACTGTGAGAAGTTTATACACAAAAGCCCCAAAGACTGACGGACAGGTAGACATGGTGTCATTTAGAAAGAACGATTCAGTTTGCGATACATTTTGTAAAAGAAGACTCACGCCGCCTCAGCAGACTGCTCGGCACAGAAAGCAGAGACTTATGTCCAAACTGGGTGACTCTGGATTCGAGGACGATCTGGTTTCCTCTCCCATTCCGCCCCGTTGTCGGACGAATGCATCCCAACTGGAGTCAGAAGAACCAGAGTCCGCTGATGGACAGCTGTCCCACTGGTACCTTCAGTACGGAGACGTCGGTTTCAGGATCCAGAGGGAGAAAGAGTCGCAGTTTCATCCCTGCCAAAGCCTGGCACGTCAACCACAAGTAGGCCAACAGAAATATAGCCTATTTACAGTAGATGACTGAGAATCAGAAATACATAACTGGCTTATTCTGACTTGATTGAACCCATGCAGTAATATGCATTAGCTTTTTAATGTCAAACTACAATTTGACAATATTGTTGTTTTGAGACCATTTTTAAGTAAAATTATGGTAATGGCAAAATAATAATTCAAGAGCACATTATAAGAGATCAGTAGACTTCGGATTATAATGACCATTTAACACTGGAAGACATTTTAAATATCCAAAATAAATAAACAAAGCAATAAATAAAATTAGCTTTGAAGTTTTTGTAAACAATATTGTCTTTCAAAATAAGGGCTAGTTGAGACCAAATACCTAACGTAAGACTTTTATCATCCAGTTTTTGGTAGAAAGAGAGAGAAAAAAGAGATAAACTATAAATCATGCCAATCTAAATGATTGAGTTTGTTTTAATTTATCATGCAATTAATTGATTTATTGATTGTTGTGACAGGTCTAGTAACCTTCCATATCAGAATCAGATTGACTTAGCTTATTTTTTTCCCTGAAACATGTGTGAAAAATAAACAGCAACAAGAAATTCATAAGGGGCAAATACGTTTTCATACAGTATGACTTGGGTCAGTTTTCTGATGATTCTTTACTCTGCCTGCAGCTGACTGCAGATGCACGCTGTAAGCTGGTGAGCTGGCTTATCCCCGTCCATAAACACTTCCGTCTGTCCTTTGAGTGCTGCTGCCTGACAGTGAACATCATGGACAGGTTCCTGGCGTCCACTCCAGTGGCCATAGACTGCTTCCAGCTCCTGGGTGTCACTGCACTCCTCTTAGCCAGTAAACAGGTCAGTGAAATCTTTCAGAGGCATATTCCTCTGACTCCATTCAGATATCCCCCATCTCTTTTTTGTCTCTATAGGTGGAGGTGCGCTCTCCATCGGTCAGCTATCTCTTGTCTCTGTGCTGTGATGCTTTCACCAAGGAGCAGTTCTGCAACCTGGAGTGCCTCGTCCTGCTCCGCCTTAACTTTCGCCTCGTCTCGCCCACCCTGGCCTTCTTCCTGGATTACTTCAGCAATCTCGTCAAGGCTGCCCTGTTTGTGATTAAGAGCAATAGCAGTGACGGCTTTTCAGGAGTGAGTTCAGAGATAGCAAAGATCAGAAAGTGCAGTGAGCTTGCACAAAAAGTATGTGAGTTGACTCTAGCAGACTATGCTTTCAATAAATACCCACCATCTCTGATTGCTTGCTGTGCCCTGAGACTTGCATGTGAATTACTGAGAACCGAACACTGCTTTGCAGAGCAGGCAGCCGTAGAGTTGGTGGAAAACCCATGGGAATATTTCAGAGGAGATCTATGTATGCAGCCGGTTTGTATCCAGTCATGTGAAAGCTCAACCTTTAGTCCTGGGCAGTGTTTGACATTGGAGGCGACTCCAGATCAGAACTGCAGTCTGGTGCAGGAATGCAAAGACAACCTAAAGATGTTGGTGTCTCTGAATCAGGAGACTCTAAAAGTGATGCCATTAAAATAAAACATCAACTTAGAAGATTAAAAAAGCTGGTTTCTAATTTTTTTTTCTTAGTCTATTATGATGTGTTTGAGAAGCAATGAATGATGATGATTTGTTTTCGTAGATGTGAGCTGCATAAATCCCTCACGAACAGTCATATGTTTGCAACCACTAAAGGTTTACTTGGTATTATATTTTATTTATTTGTGTTTCTACTTACACATTTCTGTAATCTCTTTAATGAAGGATTTTGAAACATTGTATCTTATTTATTAATTGTTTTAAGTAATAAAGTGTATGAAAGAAAATGTTGGCTTTTACTTTGGTAGTGCGATGCATCAATCCAAAGCTCAGGTTGTGCAAACTGTCAACAGAATAACTGATGGTCATGTAATAAAGATTTCTATTTGTGGAAAATTGTTATAGAAATACACTAAAAAACATATCTGAAATTGTAATGAAGGGTGGTATAAAGTATTGATTCAGAGTTGCTGAACATATAAGAACTGCACATTTAAAAAAGAAATAAATGAAAACTCCTTCAATTTTAGTTAGCTCATAAATTCACCATGAAATACATTAAAGTTGATTGTAATTTTTTTAAAAAGCTAATGGGGTAATTCATATATTTATCCTGCACACTTTACATAAATTATCTCATACTTCTCACACATTCACATTTACTTCAGTTGAAGTTAAGAATAAGACATAACCTCTGCCAATCGCTGCCATTTCCACTGGCCACTGCAGAAAACCAAAACTATAGAAATGGATCCAATCACAGCCAGTCTATAACATGTCAAGAAAACACCACAGATTAAAATGTGTCAATCTGATACAGAATAAAATCATTAATCTATTCAACACGGACACACATCGCCTGAAAGCCAAAGAACATGAGACAGGGGACCTTTCCTTCTCAATAGCATGGCACGACCTGCCAGAAGAGAACCATCCCATGTGATCCTCTATGTGATTTTGCTGATAGAATTCAAGGAATCAACCCGAATGGAAAGAAAATTAAAACTAGTGAAAGGGACCATAATCATCTCTTTAAACCAGATTGCGCATGACAAGACTAACACAAATCCACTTAAGATAGGGTCATGTAATAAGTGGCTGGGTCTTACCCCGAGTGACCAACACAGAAAATAAACACTTTTCTAAAAGTAGTGATTCCTGCGGCTATTGTTGCCCGAAGGTCAACACTTCATCGTTTTTGTTAGCAGCAGTATTTAGAGACAAACTATGCCAACACAGCCCAGGCAATTTCGCAGCTTTATCTGCTAATCCATTACGCGTGGCAGCTCGGCCACACAGGTGCATTCAGCTCCATAAAGACCAGTTGACATCCCCCTGTTTGTTTACTAATTGAGGCATTTGTCACAAGTGTTTACTGAACTGTCTGCTCTTTAGAGATTTTTTTTTCCTTTTCCTCTTTTCTTTTCGAGGGCAGCGAGCTTTGGTGTGTATAAAAGATGTTTTACGCAAATGGATTGAAATTACGAAAGAAAAAACAAGCGGTATAGTATAAGCATGTTATAAAATAAATATGTGTGGACTTCACATAGCCTATTCATCTTTTGTTCAGCCTATACACAATCTTTATAATATATGTCGACTCTTACAGTAAATATTTAGTATACGTTTGTATGTGTAATTTGCATAATTACAATGAGACCTGATTGCTTGGGGGTGTTGGCCGCAGATTGAGGGAGCGCTGCGGTGCGCACCTGCTGGCGCTGTGATGGCGCCGTTCTGCGCGGCACCGTTTCACAGTTTTAAGCAGAAAACCCCATACTGCACTAATTTCATCTCCGAGGACGCCGACACTCCCTAGAGACCGAACTAGTGGATTTGATTGGGCCAGGAGAGGGATACCGCGGCACACAGAGACACAAACCGGGAGAAAGTCGACTATATCTGCTACAAATCTAAATCATGTCCCTGTCAGTTTCTAATGGATGGAGCTGATGATGGAGACGCAAAAAGAAGGGAACGCTTTCGGTGCTGCTTGGCCCAACAGAGTGGGGCAGCGTAGGGGGAAAGCAATTGTAAGCAAAGTTATCTCTCTCTTTAGAAAAATGAATTAAAACTTTTATGACAAGGGCTGTTCCTGCAGGATAAATTCCCGGTTCCAAGAAGCAGCAGTCCTGTCAGTGTTTATGTTGAATTTCCCCGCATTGCTTGCAAAGGTAAACCAGGAATACTGTGACTGAACTCCAAATACTATTTTTAGGTTTTTCTTTCTTTTTTTCTTTCTTTTTTTTTTTTATTTTTTTTACAATATCGTTATCTTTTAGGTTTTGCAACAATTGCATGGGGGGATTTGGAGGGCTGTGCATCTGCTGTGGAACAGGAGAGAAACTCATTCCTCTCTCAGGTGAGAAAAAAAATCATCTTACACAATAAAATCACAGGAATTTTGTTTAATCTGGTTACAATACTTGCTGACTCTTGGTTTAGTTTTACAATTGATACAAAACCAACACCGATATTTATTAGGTAAGACAGTCTGAGCCCCCCTCTGTTAATGTTTGACTTTGGGAATCCTGCTCAAATGGGATTGTAGTTTACACATGACAGGCAGGCTACTAAACACTAGCCCCTCACCTGAAGTTTCTTTCCACACACTGCCCCTCTGCACAACATTACACATCTGAAATGACCACCAAGATTCACTCCTGGAGCTCTACTTTGACTTGGTGGGATTATCAGGTACAGTTGTCATGGTTTCTTTGTGGTTTTAGTTATCAAAACACATTATGTTAATAATCAGCTTTATTTCCTCACAGGTGAACGAGTCTGATATAGACGAGCAGCATTATGGAGATTATGTAATGGATTTTATCGCAGGTGAGGGAGCTAAGTTCTGGCAAAGGGATGACTTCTGCTCTAGTCATCCTTCCTCCAAACGCCTGCTCATTGTTTCCTTGGTGATCTTTCTCTTCTCTCAGATTCCACTGCTGCAGGAGATAGCTGTCTGTCTGAACTTCTCCCATTTCAGGGATGTGTTATACCCCCTCTAACTCCTCAGAGAGATTTCTCTCCAGAGGACAGCATGGTTCAATCTTCCACAGAAAAAACAGAGGATGGAGTTTCATGGAGGAGTGTTGCAGAGTGCCAGGAGAGGGCTCTTGGAGACTCAATGGCCATCAACAAACAGGTAAAACATAATCGTAGAATTATTTGTGTCCCTGCAGATTTGACTCAACTTTATGTGATGCAAATGACAAAGCAAAATTTGTGTCCATCATATCATTTAGCGGGGCAAAATATTGAATAAATATTTCAACAATCTAAAAAAAAATTCAGGCTTATGCCTTGGGCCAGCTCTGAATACTGGTTGTTCCAAAGACAAGTGAATCAGGTCAACATTTAAAATTGCTGCATACAGTTTTAAATATGTTTTTCTTGCATGTTGGAAAACATGCAAGAGAACACAACAGAGAGGACATCCAAAAGCAGACAGCATAACTGAAAATATCTTGTAACTTCTGTCTGCAGCTCCAGGAGAGTCTTCACAAGCGACAACAAGAACTGAACTCCCTTCAGGAAAGAAACCTGCACCTCAAGCAACTGGCGAGTCGAGCAAAACACCTCGCCTCAGTCCTTGAAGTGAGTAAAAAACAAGCTCAAAATCCATCTCTTTATTTTCAGGAACCCAGGTAGTTTTTATGGGTCATTTTCTTCCTCCGGCATTTCCAATGCAGGAACCAACAACGAATCAAATAAATTCAGGTAAAAATCTGTCCTAAAAACATTCCTAATATGGAGGAAAGACCTTTTGGATTGACCCTGAGGAAGAGGTGGAGCTTTGTAAGGGTCTTGGACAGTTCATATTAGTTGAATAGTTACAGCATTTTGTCTCAGTCATGTTTATATAGAATGTAAAGTATCATAGAAAAAAGAAAAACGCATATTTATATAATTGATGACTGTGAACTTATGATTATTTTGATTCTTTTAGAGACTCATGACAGTCAGAGATTCTCATGCTGGAGAACCAGAGGTACCAAGCTCTGAAAACACCTCTCTGAGTCCCTGCAAGAGGCAGCGTCTGGATGAAGGCTATGAAACAGAGTCCTCTGACTCGGTGGAGGACATGCTGAGGGACATCAGCAGACGCTGCAATGCTGTGCTGCTCAACAACGCTGCAGGATCACCACAGGAGTCCGAGACCATACTCCTGTATGGCGCATTCTCAAGTTTGCAGATGTCCACTCCTAACAACAGCAGCACTGTGAATGTTGATGCACCAGAGGCTGCAGAAGATGTCTCATCCTTCAGGACCTCCGTCAGAGAACATGGCACCATTCGGACTCAGGTGTTTCCTCATGGGCATGCGTTTACATCAAGGACCCTGCAGGGGGGGTACCGTTTCCGTTGGGTTCCCAACCACAGCTGAAATGAGAGACTGCCACAGGGGCTCTTGTGATGACAGTGCCATAAATCTGAGAGAGAAGTGGATGGCTGCAGCCGTTAATGCTTAACTCCTAATCTATTGTGGTATCTGTAAATTATTAAATGATGTCTTCCTCAGGTAGCTTGTGAGCTAATCAGACAAAAGCGGTGCTTTAAGGAAATAAGACTGCTCTCTCTGCTGTTTACATCCTGTTTTTGTTTTACTCGCCTTGAGATATGAGAAATTTTGAATTCATTGCATTTTTTGTTGGAAAATATATATTTTACAAGCCTTGAAATAAACTTCTTTTTGCTTCAGCTTTGGAGAAAAACTTGCATTTTCCTCCATACTTGAGCATATGTACACGTGTGAAATACAATAAATGTTTAATCAGTTAGAAGAATTTTTTCATTGCAAAATCCTGTTGTTTGAGCAAAGAAACAAATGTAACCTCATGACCTGCCTTACGATGCAGAGGCTTTCTTCACTTTTGTCTGAATCTGAGTCTGTGTGGCATGAGAAAAGGCCCTGAGCCCTGGCTCTTCACATCTTCCTTGTCTATTGCCTTGAAATTTGAACAGGTTTTGCACCATTTACATGCTCAATAAGGCTGTTACTTTTTGTCCTTATCCCAGGCAAGATACTCCAGACACTGGACACTGTTTTTGGTTCAGTGCTCAGCACAAGGACCGATGTATAGGAATGTGTGGTGTGTCTTTCTACAACACCTTTTCCTTCCACTCAACTTTCTAATAATAAGCTTGGATGGAGCACATCGTACAGCCATTGCTTGTTGGGGCTTATGTCACATTAGAGGTTATTAAACAATTGCCAAGTCTAAATTTAGTTTTGGGGTTTCATACTATGCAAGCAATTATAAAAATTAACGGAGACGTTTCAAATTTACCACTCCGTGTGTGTGAATCAATATTATAACATGAGTTTTGCTTTTGCATCGAATTACTTGAATAAATTAACCTTCAGTGATATTCTAAAGAGTTGAAGAGTCATGAAGCTCCCTGTGAAACGAATGACTGTCACCGAGTAAAAAGGCATCCAGAGAGCAAGCATTGTTTGAGCCGATGGGGGCAAATTTGACCGGTAAAGCGGCCGCCAAACTGAAGAAGAAAAAAGAAAGTCACAGAGACACAGTGGGTTTCTAAGGTGAATAAAGGAAGGAGGCTGCAAACGAAAGCCGCGGGAAAGAGGATGGAGGAGGGGGAAAAAAAACTGTTCCTTAAGTGTCAAGACTCAGGGTCAAAATGAAAGAATGTCGTAAAAAGTGTTTGGGAAAGATGCCTGCAAAAACTTTAATAAAAAGAGAAATAAATAAACATAACAGAATAGAGATTTGCTTTTGCATCTAATAGAGAACAAGTTAGAGAACAAGTGTTGACTTTAATTAAAGTGTCGTGTTGCAGAATCAAAAAGCAAAGGTGTGTTAAACTGGAGCTCCAGAAGCAGCATCCTGCCTCCGCGCGCACCTGTCGCGCTCTTCCAGGCTCGAGCTCGCGGTGTTTAAGGCCCATATGGAGGTAGCAGGTGGCGAGAACGTGCGCGTCGCTCGCGCCGTTCAGCCCAGTTAGCGCCACAACAGCAGCTCGTTACCAAGCGGTGTGAACCGCGAGACTTCACAACAGTTATGTTTTCTAGCTGCCTGCCATGCAGCAAGATTTATTTCAATCAGATAAAATTTTCTGTCAGGAATATTAATTGTTCACATCCTAATGCAAAACAAAAAAAAACAATAATTGGAGTTAGTTAGTCAAAACATTTATTTTTGGTTGTTCTTCAAAAAAAAAAAAAAAAAAAAATCAGATTTGTTTTATGTAAATAAAGCTACTATTTAAGGATGATTAGGGTGTTGCTTATTGTAAACATTTTTCAAAGAGATTCCTTCCTCTACATTTCTTGTCTTACACCAGTCCTCTTAAAATAATAACAACAATGATCTAAAAATGTGTGTGGTTTTTCTGTCTTTATACAAAAACAATGAGCATTTTGACGCACACATATTCATCACTAAATCTACACGTGTAAAACACTAACACATACAACTGGACTTAACGACTCTGTTCGCACTGACTTGTTCAGTGTATGTTGTAACAAAAGAAAAACATATATTAAAATAGAAAATAATAAAAATGATTCCAAGCTCCTTCTTGGTAAATGACATCAAAATAAGATAGCAAATCCAGCTTCTGGTGTATAATTAATTTACAGGTTTAGATTCTTCATGTTGGGCCAACAGCACGCTGCCGCCTCATCTTTTAAAGCTTTACCGCCTTGCTGCTTTTTTTTGTCTACTTAATTGTTGCATTGGAAACAAGGACGCAAATGGCATCACCAGACAAGCCACTTAAAGTAAAAAACAAAACAAAACAAAAAAAAAAACAGGACCAGGCCGCCAATGGCAGAGCAGAAGACGCAGCTTCCCGCTCTGCTGTCCGCCCTGGAGGAGTATTTAGGAGGGGAGTTCGAGCAGGAGAGACCGCAGGTTCACCAGGTATGACCCGGGTCTCAGCGGGGTGAAGGGGCTAAAAGTCATCTCTGTAGTTGGAGGAAAAAATTCACATAGGGACATTCAAATAAGTGGGTAAGTAGATCAAATCATGGAATTAAAATATGTGGTGTTGTAGCCCGTCTGTGTATTCCTTTTATCTGTTGTGGCTGCTGTTGCTCCTAGGCAACACATGCAAACTTTCAACAAATCACAGCCCCTACCTGGTTCTTTAGCATTAGACACTTTTCAATTATTTTCTTATTAGCTTTCAGTCTTGTTAGAGCGTCTTACTGCAGAAACTCGTTTTGTTCTGAATTATGAGCTCAATTGTTTAATTTCTCCTCTTTATTAGAAGGATGCTTTAATGAGGATAAGAAGACCTTCTCCCTTCAAGGTAAGATGAAAACTTTTTATTCAAATTAAATCAGAATCTCTCTGATTTCTAGATTACAGATCTGAGGTGGAGGTGCCAGTGTGGCTGTAGATCTGAGTGTGTGCAGCTGCACCCCCCTACCCACTGATGCTATCAAGGTAACCTTTAGAAATACCTGCTGCTGAAGCTGGGCTGCAAAATGTCTCAAGTTGTGCTTGGTGCAGAAGACCTTTCAGTTGTGACTGGTATGGAGGCAGTGTAATGTTAGCTGACGAGTTCTCTTTCAGCTCACAGTGCTCTGCTGCCATAACGGTTATATTTACGCTCAACTTGCAAATGTTGGAGGACTTTTCATATAAATATCTTTAGGTAAAGGATCTCTGGTGCTTTTCAGCTGGTTTGTAGGCAGTGTCTCGTTAGCTGGTCGGGTCGTCAGGTGCCAGCTTACCTGCTGCTGCCCTCAAACTGTCAAGAGAAATCCACAGCAGCTTGACCTTGTGCGATACTCAATGAATACAGAGAAATCATTGCAATGTAAAAGAAAAAAAGAACACCATGAATATGAAGGTTCATCTTCTTTCAGTTATTAGTTTCTAGGTGCTAAGAATTATGGTGTACAATACTCTAAGTATATTTATATACCTTTACTGAAATGTACAAAACCACACAGCACTCATTATTAATAAGAACAAAGCTAATGTAAAACTTGTGTGTAGACAAAATGAGTTGTTGCTTCCACTGCGTTTGCAAAGTAAGATAGTGCAATGCTCAAAAAAGTAGCTTCATCTCACTCTAGATGCTAAAGGGCCTGGCTTGTTTGCTAGAATGGCTCTGTATAATGAAAATGATACAAAGACTTAGCATCTGAAACCATAAGACTTATGAAAAAATTGAGAAATGGTTGCCTGTTTTGCACACTATCACCTTTAGAGAAAACATCAATTCATCCTCCCACTTATCTGTGCATGACGGGGCTTTCTATCCGCAGAGATCATTAAGCATGAGAACATGCAAACTCCATGTAGAAAAGCTGTAGGTGAGGATTTGAACAGTTGTTGGAGATGCAACATTTACCACGGTTACAAGGGCATCTCCATGCAGCCCGTTGGAGAAAACAACTGATGATCTTGAGGTATATTATTTTATTGTTGGAAGGATGAGATACAGTTAAGAGGCTCAAATCAGACACTAGAAGGTGAAAAGGCAGGATTCATCTTAAAAATAAGATTGTAAACTTTAGAAAATTACTTTAAGAAATACAATGTAGAGAGATTTTTTTTTTTTATTTAAAAACCCAACACTGAGGGCTTAACAACCTTTTATCTTCAGTGGTTATTGTCCAATAGAATGGCCAACACTCAAATAAAACCCTACCAACACTTCTTTCTGGAGCAACGGGTCTCTTTCACATGCCCTCTGCTAACACTTCAGTCATTTCAGGCTTTACCAGCACAGCTTCTTCTGACATAAAGTGGCAAAATGTCCCATATCTACCAAGCATTTGCCATCATAGCTCCCCACGTTTCCTTATGATGATTTCTCGCACCAGTGCTGTGACCTCTTTTCGGACGCTCTCCATGGATTCGTCTGTTCTCCAGAACCGGATCACTTTTCCTTCCTGATTCACGAGAAACTTCCAGAAATTCCACTTTGGTATTTTCTGCACAGAATCTAAAAATAAAAAATAAAAAAAAGTACAGTTTGATTGGATTTTTATTTTTTTTTAATTATAACGATATCCCAAAACAGCAATAGAACAGCAAAAAAAATAAAATAAAATAAAAAAATCATCATAGAGATGTATTTACTATAAACAAATACAATTTCCTAACAATGTAACCATGCAAAACAAGAGCATTTCCATATTTGTAAGTAGTTCTGTTTTATTTTTTATATCTCTTTAAATGTGTGTTGAGCTTTTATTGTAAAACAATACACACATGTTTACTGAAAACCTTTGAACAGTCATACCTGATGTGAATGTCATCCATTTAACATTGGATCATTATGATTTCATCCACTTTGTGCAATAAGTCATTCTATTACCACTGGCAGCAAAAAAGATCAAGATGATGCTTTCAATGTCATGTTTAACAATTTGTACAGTATGTATGAAAGCCTAATCTTAGCTTCTCCAAACATTGACTTTTGTTATTGTTAGCTGGTTCTGGATAGCCTGTAGTTGAAACAGAGCTTTATTTTTTGCTTACCTTCTTCTTTTTGGTGTTCTAACAGGACAATGATCTCAAACAACAATCAAAACTAATTCTAGCAGGTTTATAATAGCCTTCTTGGATTTTCTTCATATAAACATTCACTTCAATTTCAACCCTGAAGACTTCACTTAAGAGCCTGGGTCTCTGCCAGGAAACAAGTCAATAAAATTGAAACATCCAGCCAGAATTTTGCTGGAAGATTGTTGATGTCTAGAAAACAGTTAAACTTTAAGCTAGCATTTATCCAAATATTAGTGCTGTTGTCTAAATCTTTCTAAATCCATTTTATGTTTTAAAAAAATACCCATCATAAGGAAAAATTAACTAACCACTGTCTTTTCTGGGTAAAACTCGATCAAGAACCTTCAGAACCCTTTAATTATTTAAATGTCTGACTGATTTTATCCTGCATAGATACTCTTTAGATCCTGTGTGGGTTAGAGAGAAAAAAAAAAAACAACACACTAAATTCAAGCGTAATATTAATTATATAACATTACACCCTGAAAAAAAAACCGGACAAGTAATCAATTAAAGTCAGCAACTGCTGTCCGAAATTGTAAATATGCAACAGGACATTATATGTTTTCCTGCCGACCTGTGAGGAACCTGAAGGAAGGCTCAGCCTCTGTGCCCAGGATCTTGATCTTGCTGAAGAAGGGAAACGTCACGCCGTAGGTGGACTTGGCGAAGGCCTCGATGTCGCGGCTCAACCCGGGCTCCGTGTCCCCGAACTGGCCGCAGGGGAAGGCCAGGACGTTGAAGTGAGACGTACCCAGCTCCCGGTGCAGCTCCTGCAGAGACTTGTAGCTCGCCTCCGTGTGCTGGCAGTGACTCGCCACGTTTACAACCAGCGATGCCTGAACAGGACAAAAAGCCATGGAGCAATCATTGTAATAAAATTCTGCACAGAATGTATTGACAAGAAATTAGGAAATAAAGAAGAAAAACGTAATCTCTGTTTCCAAATGAAGATTTGCGGAGATTTATTGCCAAACGTAAGACGCCCGGTGATGATGTGGACGTACTTTTCCTCGGTACTTCTCCAGGGATACCGTCCTCCCCTTTGCATCTTTCACCTCAAACGAATAAAAGTCCTTCTGTTTTCTGGGCTTCACCAGGTGCGTCTGCAGGAGGAACAAACACCCCACACCGACTGTCATGCTCACCAGGACCCTGAGCCTTTTTATTCTGGCTTTGGAGGACTTGGTGGGATAACCTCCGAGAGCCTCCATCTTGGAGGGGGGGAGTTAGGAATCCTGCAGAAAAGTCTGGGCGGACTCGAGGATGAAAGCAAAGTGAAGTTAAAAAGGGGGGAAAAAATCCCTACAGACAGGAAACTCATTGCCTTTAAAAACAACAGTTTATAAAGGCTGTGCTAAATTCAAAAATCACGGTTCTTAAACATTTCATACTATGTTATACCAGGTCAAAAGTTATGAAGAAATGTCTAATAAAATTTCTTGGGAGACTTTATAAATTCGCAGAGACACGAACATTTTATTGTGAAATTCCCAAGAGGAAACAACTATCCAAAAGTTGATTCTAGGACTTGTTGTCAGCTTTGGGGTGACTATTACTTTTGCCAAAGTATAAAATGTATTAAATGTATAACTTCTCATGCCCAATGCTTTTCATTCTTCTTCACAGGGCCACAACGAAGCCGATGAAGTCGCATTCAAACGCTTCAAGAGGCGGAGAAAACATGGGAGCAGCAGAGGAGGTCCAGCTGCCAGTACACCGCTGCCCTTTGGGGGGCGCTGTGACTTTCTCTTTGAGTTTTACACCTTCTGTCGGAGGATGGAGCGCGCAAGGACACAATGTCCTGCAATAAGACATGCAAGGTGCTGCAGAAACCTCTGTAAAACCTTCTGATAAAGACAGTAAATAATCTTAAATGTGATCAGGAAACTAAGATGTTACCAAAATTAGGATTAAAATTACAGTTTGTGAAAATAGTATATCAAAAAATAAACATATTTATTATTCTCACTTGCCCCTGACAAGCTTGCAAACTGTTCATTTTATTCATTGGGTTGTAAGATATATTTAATTATTTCACTGACATTAAAGACACGTACAAGTTAATGTTTTATTTAATAGTATTCCAGTATGAAAACGCAAACAAACTAATAAAAAATATCAACATGAATGTGCACTGTAGAGAAAATAAAGGTTGCATTGCACTGTGCAATAAAAATGAAATAAATGTTTCACTGCATTGTGCATCTTGCAGTGTCCTTGCAGTGCTGTCTTTGTACCCGCATTGAGGGTACCACTGAACATTTGAGACTCACACCACTGCACATCCGTGTTGCAAACACACATTTGCACAGCTGTTAAAACCTCATCTTGACATATGGTTTGAGTGTAGTTTCACTTCAGTTCATTTATGTTTATAGGAATACGAACATTTCCCCATGTCTTACAAGCACATAAAGTTGGTAAATTGCTGTAATGATTTATATTTTCTGTGGTATTTGAAGCTGAGTCATCTCTGGTGGGCAACTGCAGAAGACAATTGTGACTTTAAACTCACCACAATGCTTTGTGACATCCAGAAGATGGACGTAAGCAGAAACGCCAACAAATAATAAAGATGTGCAAAAATGGCTTTTTCAGAGGTCTTTGACTCTCGTATTGAGTAAAAAAAAACAAAAGTGGTGTACAAGTTAAAATTTTTATGGTGGCAAATGTTCAATAATTTCTTTTAATGTCAACAGCTTGTACTTTCACTGTTCCAGGAAAAAGATTACTGCCCCACAGTGCCTATAATAAAGTATTCACATCTTTGGATGATTTTACAAATCAGTCACGATCAACGTAGTTAGTTTTGCTTTTGACAAAGAAATTTACAAATAAAACCCATTCATATGGATGTATCATGCAATACTTTAAATTAGAATAAATCAAATCATTTACGTATGTGAGTTGAATAATTTTGCCAATATGAGTTTGCAGGGAAAGACACAATCCCTGAATGACTACTGTAAGAAAGAATACTTTTTACAGAAGGGAAAGTTTAAAAAAAAGATTGAACTTTTCCATTGATCAACATTAAATAAAAGTTTAGCTTTATTCTATTTTTCATTTGTGCTCAGTCACATGTAGATAATTCAAAGTCCAGGCAAAAGATACACAACTGTGCAAAAGACATTTTCATGTTCTGCTTTGAGTCAGACCTTTCTGTTAAGGAAGTGAGGTTAGAAGTATAACCACACTTCTTGTCTACAGACGAGTAGAGAAAAACTACTCTTTAGTTAAAGGCAGAAATCTCCTTTTATAAAGATGTTCAACTGCAAACTATGGTCATTATAGTCAATATGACTCACAGCTCAAGCACAAAGGAAAACTTGCATGGAGTTGTTTGTGGCTGTAAATCAAAATAGGTCATTTGTTAATGCACTTCAAGACAGATTGTCTATAAAACTCCTAACTGCACAGTACCTTGTGTGCAGGAAAGAGAAAGTTGTGCATACTAATTGTAAAACGTAATGGTATGTTAAATTTGTAAGGTTGGAATTCTCGAGGTCCATGATATGCAAGTAAAAACAGCAATTAAATGTACTTAATGTTGCAAGAATAAACAGTTTATTTGCACATTCTTGGTATGATAACAGTAGCACAGTATTTTTGTAAAACGTCAATATCTGAACATGCTCAATTTGAATTAAATTGGCTCAAAACGCATTCATTTCAGCATATGCAACTGACTGCTAGTGTGGTCTCTGACCACAGTCTGATGGGTTTTTTAAGGTGGTTTTGCTCAAAGAGGTTCATATGCCAAAGCTTAAAAACTTTACAAATATGCATCATCATATTTTAGATCTTAAACATTTAAAATAGTAATTATAATCACTCTTATCTTTGGTCCTAACTTGATAAGTATTTTTTAAATGCACCTATTTGAAGCAAATAATGTTTTTTACCCAGACTAACAAGTTAACTATAGCTGATATTTATGAGCATAAAGTTTATCATAAAAGAAAATACTTTCTTTTACCAATAATCAGCTGTAACAGCATTAGAATTTTTTCTTTATTTGAGCAGAAGAAAGAAAAAAAAATTGGCTGCAGATGCCATCCCTGTATTTCATCCTTCCCTTTCTTCCACTTTATATGTAACTTTAGCTTAGAAATACTTCTAGGGCCAAATGATGTGAATTAAAAATCACTCAGACTTATAGTTTAAGTGGTGTGACAGAGGATGTCCTCGGAATAACCTTTTTACAGTTGCATTGCTGTAGTGCACTTAAACCCTCTTGAGTGAAACAAGGGCCCATTTTGTAGAGAAAAGTTAAACTTCCACAATCATTGTCTTATTATTGTCTGTAATATTACGTTTTCTGGTGACACCATTGTTTAGCAAAACTGAACAGTTCACTGGTTAATAGCTCAATAGAAATTACTACATGTGTTTTTAAGTTGCACATTTTGTCAAAAGTTATCTTTATCCACTTTGGTGCTATAGGTAGAATTTGACTTGTAAAAGTCTACTTGTAAATCCCTCAGTGGGGTGCCAGTTTGGTACGTCTTCAAGCTCCTGATCTTGGACATCATTCCTCCTCGTTGCTGGATAAATCACCATAGAGGTCTTTACTCTTTGCACATAAAGTACAAGCCTGAACATAGTTAAAAAGGAAGAGTTGCAAAAATTTTACTGTGGTCTATTTCGAAAGTGAATTCAAAAATAGCTTAAAGCAATTTCACAGAAAAATGACAAGGTTTTCAGAACATTTATTTATATTTAAAGCATAAATCTATGTAATTGAAAAATGTCCATTAATGTTGTTGTTCATCATCATCATCATCATCATCATCATCATCAGTTTCATTGATGTAGCGATATGCTGTTTAAAACCTTAAAAACAAAAAGGACTTTAAAGTGAACTGTAAAACATACTGCCAGTCAGTGGAGGTAAGACAGGACAGGGGTAATGTGCTCTCTTTTACATGCTCCTATTAAAAGACATGAAGCAGCATTGTTGTAGGTATAAGTTGCCTTTTTCCTGCAGTAACATTCTTTGTTTTGTATGTTGGTTATACAGGAAGGGAAACTGACTTCTGGTATTTTGTATAAAAAAAAAAAAAAAAAAAGAAAACTAAGCCAGTACAATTTTCTTTGTCAGTTTTTGATGAGCTGAGTTGATAGTCTCTTTTAGTCCAACTCTTCTTCTATCTTTGACCTTTCGGACGCGTATCTTCTCGATTGTGAAGGAATTGCTGTTGTACAGGGTTCTGCCGTTTATCTTTGGATATCTCTGGAACACTTTCAACCTTGTCCAGATCAAAGTCAACCTGTCTGAGCTGGAGTTGGGATTGTAGAGGTATCTGCACAGGGAACAGATGATGAGAGATACAGGTAAGCTAAAAGCTATAAAACCATTTCACAAAAACGGTGGGGGTCTCTATGAGGGGAAATTTGAGACTTATTTGCACTAGAGTGACAGTTTGAGGTGTCTCACTGTTTCTGTTTTACGTTTAGTTGTGGGATGTTGACCACAAGTAGAGCATGTGGTGTGTTCAGTCACACTTGTCTCTAGTGTCAGCGCTTTCCTGGAAACAGCAGTTACTCAGCAGGTACTGGATGGTCATCTCTCATCAACAGAAAATGAGTTATTTAAAATTTAAAAGTACTTATTTTACTACTGGATTAATGGTTTTTGAATTTTGTCCTCCGACTGTAGGCATTAGGATGGAGTCCATGGTTGAGAAAAGTGATTGCTACAGGAGGAAGGCAGAAAGATGAACAGCTAAGAATCTGGGACACACAGTCTGGATCTTGTTCGACTTCCCTCAATGCAAATTCACAGGTGGTGAAGTTTTAACGTCCATTAGATTGTATTACATTTATTAAGATTTACTGTGAATAAACCCTTCATGATTTACTCCCAATAACTATGTCTACCGATCTGTTGTCTCAGATGGCCTGGAAAGAGAAGATGTTTGGTCTCAGGGCTTCCTCATGAATTTATCACCTGTTGGAGATGGGAGCCCCCCTCCCTCAGATGAATCCACCAACTCACATGTCAGAAGATTAACGAAACAAATTAAACGTTCCACTTTTGAAGCAGTCACAAATTTCTGTTGAACACATTTTCACCACCCTGATAGGAATGTGTGTATTACATCATCGTACTGCTGAGTAATATAGCACATCTGTCATCTCCCACTGAGATAGTTCATTTTTGAGACGGTTTTCACTGACTCATTATCACTGGGGGTCTTCAGTGAAAACAAAACTATTAATGAATCAAAGCAGTCATATGGGAGGCCTCAGTTTCCTGGCTCATGCAGTGGAAACATGGCTTTGGGTGGGGGAATGACCTCTGAGAACATCCTTTTTGAAGCCTCACAAAGGCCAGGAGCTGTTGATCAAACTCGGGTTCCTCTTGGTCTAATGTTGCCATAATGTGAACGGCATGATGAAGACGATGGTTTAAATGCAAATTGTCACTAAACAAAAGCATTTAGCAATGCACCAATCCATCAGAAACTTGTCGTGGTTATGTGTGGTTGATCTTTTGAGAACAACATTACACAATAAGTACTAAAATCCTGAAGAGACAAAAAAGATAGAATTAAGTTACTCTCTAAAGGTTAAGATGGATTTTATGTGCATTCTGAAATTTCATGCCAAATGCCTTATCTTTTGTGTAATGTATGTAGACTTGAAAGTTTTGAAGTTTTGAAATTGTTAACTGTGATCTAACTTTTTATATCTCATCAACATAGCGTTTCAATTAGAGACATGTACTTTTGAAGATCATAGTATATATTATCAATATTAGTATATATTGGATATTACATCCTTCTGAGAAAAATGTGTTCTTGAAGAAGTACATCTACAATAAGGAAGGTGAAGTGTTTTACCTATGATTGTCACCACCTGGACGATGATGGTAGGAGTTCGTCCCTCAATTGGAGGATTGCCAATTAAATTTCCACTCTGTCCACCTTTGTCGTTATGTCCTTGGGATACCCTTGCCTGCTGGTGGTGGTCAGAGGACCCAGTGTTACCTGTGCATGGGAGCCTCATCTCCGTCTAGCTGTAGCTACTATCTGGTAGCTTGCCACCATCTGAGTGTGAATGTGTGCATGAATAGGTGAATAACTCAATTCAAGGATTTTAATGATGAAACTGTAATTCTGTTTTTGTCTGCACTTGGCCATAAATCCTGTCAATGCTCACATCTTCTCAGTTTTAGTCAACCAGAGCTTCCACCTCTGGGACCTGTACTTAAATATGAAAGAAAGTTTTCACAGAATGAGTTAGCAAATTAAGAAGAAGCCAAGAAAAGGTGAAGAGACGGAAGATAGATCAGACGGTTGAACAGTGAAATCATTGTTGTGAAGAAGATAGTCAAGGAGAAGAGTGCAAGGCGATATTTGTCTTAAAAAACACCAGAAATGAAAGGAAAACTTCCAAGAGTTAGAAAACATGTGATGTGTAATTTGAGAGTGCTTGCTGTAACAAAAAAAACAAAATCATTGTTGGGTGAAGATCTTAGTAAAGGAATTTATGGCAAAAAATAAAAGACGCAAAACTTTATAAGTGCATGCAAAGCTGAAATTCTTTGTACGTCTAATAGATCTACTTCTAATTTGGCTTGAATGATCAACAAGTAGGTTCCTCCTTCATGGACTGTTCTGCATAACACAGACTTTACATCCAATAATACATTTAGGCACAAAAACAGTATTATAGTACAGTATAGCAATGAAACATCCTTGACTGGTGTTCTTTTAAGGCTGTTATAAGTGCAGAATGAGGAACATTTTTGGCTTATCATGATTTTTTTTTTTTTTTACTCTAGTGGCCTTTATTTGACAGTGAATGGACAGGAAAGTGGATTCTGAAAAGACGAGAAGACACGTGGCAAAGTTCAACAGCTTAATAATCACTCGCTTATATTTGTATTTGCAACAGTAAAATTAGATCTGGAAAACAATCTGCTGTCACCACACATAACCATGAAACTATCTGTTTTCCTGCTGCTGTCATATTCAATAAATTAGGTTATTATTGAAAGGTTCATTTGTTTTAGTAACTCAATTCACTAATTGCACTGCGCTCTCTGGTTTGTTTTAAAATTTAGTTGTTTCCTCAATTTGACTTTCAGAAAGTGGGGTGAAGATCCTTGCAAATGATACAACAACCCTAGTGCCTTTAAGACATTGTCAACTAAAGCGATCTGTAATAAATATAGCATAGTAGTGTTTACCTCATGTAGTGCAAAGCTAACACCAAATGTGCTTGTTACTGCATGTAGCATGCCTTTTAACTCATTGTAGCAGATTCAAGTTTCGGTCAACTTGTAGAACACGTTTTGTTCATTTCATTTTTTCTTCCTGCACTAAACTTTCAAGCTTTTTGATGTGCAATGTTGGCTCAGATTAGGATTTCATATTCACAAAGTGCATTCAGATTAACCTTTGTTCTCACTGCCCGTTCCCAAAATAGACTGCTGGGTGGAGCTACCTGAAAGTATTTTTAGCAGATTCCTTAAAGGACACCATTCATTCACACCAGCATTGTTCAGACGATTCAGTCAGCTTTTCCTGCTAACAACCTTCTGATAAGAATCTCTTGTTTTCAGGTTAATGATCAAAATGAGGTAAACTGTTCTCCACCCAAATCTCACCCTAAAATTTTCGCTAGCCCCATCAAATAACTCCTATCAAAGTCTTCTGTAGACAACACTGTGATCAGGGAGTAGAAATCAGGTTAGTAACACTAGTTTTGTGAATAGGAAACACAATAGTCTGTATTGAAGACATAAACAAAGCAACTAAAAGAAAACTCCTGGAAGAAGTGACATGTTAACCAAGGACACTCCCTCTTTAGCCGTAGTTCTTGCATAATCCATCTAGCATGACCTACTTTTATAGAATTCCCAAGCAGAGAGAGTTTTAGTCAGATGAGGAGGAGAGAGCATGAGCAGAACTGATAATGTATGTGGATTACTAGACAACACATGTGGAGCTGTTGGGATTAGGAGGCAAGTGGCGCACATCAGCTTGTGGGAAAGCATACGGATACACCTGTATGTTTCCCAATGAGATGCAGATACTCCAGCAGCTGGCTGTTCTGGGTAACAACAACTTTCTTTTCTTTGGGCAAAAATGTAATGTAATCCACCTGACAGAATATTTACAATTGTATTTACCAGGTGTAGTTAGAAACTTCTTTTTAAATGTATTTTATGCAGTGACACTGCCATTATCATTAAAGTTGTGGCATATTCATTGACCGATATAGTGCTTCAAAATGTGTTGCTTTTTGCAATGCAATTTCTTTGAATAGAATAGAATAGAATAGAATAGAATAGAATAGAAATAGCCTTTGCTGTCCCACAAAAGGGAAATTCAGGTGTAACAGCAGTGACAGACATAAAGGTTCAAACAAAAAGTTCTCAAAGTGTTAAAAACAGTAAAGAAATAACATTAATAACTATGATAGAAAATACTGTATGCCCATTAGAAATGGGAATATAGGATTACTCATGACCCCAGGGATGTGTAATGAGTCAGAACATGCTGTCAAAAATTAACATTGAAAAATGCAGACTATTTATAATACAGTATATCAGTGCAGAAAAACACTTAGGCACTAAGGCAACTCTTTCATGCCATCCATCTATGAATACATTATAAATGTACTATTCTGCATTACTGACTGTTCAAACAACAGTCATGCCAAAGAAGTCTAGATTTATAAAATAGGCTCATCAGCTGCATGTGTACATTGTCTGTAAAAGCGGCAACATAGACTGCAACTCAAGCAGAAAGAAAAGCTTGCATAATTATCATGGTTGGTGGTTGGTGATTAACCCAAATGCAGAAGCGGAGCCGTGAAGTAGATGATGAAAAAATATTTTAAAAAATGAAATGCAAAAGTTTCTAAAAACCACAAGAGCCAGGGCGAAAGACAAAATAATAAATCCAAAGAACATCCAGAAAGAGACACAAGGAGATTACGGTGAAACAAGAGAAGTAACATAAGAAACCAGCAAGGAATGTCTGAGAAAGAGGTGCTTTAGTACTGGGAGGTAGAATGCTGAGACAATGGAACTGGGCTGATTAGCCAATTGTTGCAGCTGTGAGGAAAGGGAGCAGAAGGCAGACTGAGGAGAACGGAGAGAGAGAAAGTGGCACAGGGGACAAAGGGACAAAGGAAATAAATCTAACACTAAAGAATAACTAGAGCTAAGAAACTAAATAAACTAGAGAGACAAGGAGTAACTAGACACAAGAAATAAACATAAAAAACTTAAAACACTAAGAAGTGACTGAACCAAAGTAGAACAAAAAGCTTGGCTGATGTAATCAAGGAAAATGAACTGTGAAACATAAATGAACAAAATCCAAAAACCAACTCAGAAAACCCAAGACTTCACATTTTTGTATTCAAAATCTTTTAGCGCTATTCCACAGCTTTTCTGAGTGCCTTTTTTGTAATTTTGCTTCTTTTTGTGGCTGTTTGTGTTTTTTCTTTGTTCAAATCCATTCGCTTTTGCTTGGTCAGAGATCACAGTTAACATACAGTAATGAAATTTAATTTATTTTGTTTTAGTGGTATGCTGCAGTCTAGCAACAGGCCAGATCTCCTCACGTTATGTCTTCATCCAAGAACCCATGCCCTGGGCCAAAGGTCGTGAGTACTGTCAGAGCCACTTTGTGGACCTTGCTATTTTGAGCACAGAGAAGGAATACTTTGCTCTCCTCAGTGCCATCCCCGCAAACAATGCCAGCTTTTGGCTTGGTCTCCATAAGGAGAGCAGTGGCTGGAAGTGGACCAATGGGGAACAACTGAGACTCACTCACTGGTACAACTATAACCATGAGGGCCACTGTGTAAGCTTGGAGGCCATGTTTGAAGAAGATGACAAGCTATTGGCTCGTTCTTGTAATGAGCAGCACAGGGTTGTTTGTCAGGGTAAGAAATGTTATTTTGAAGAATGTTTGATAATTTCTGCTCTATATTTATTTATTTTTTCTTTTTTGCACAGAAAAAATGCAAAATATCCTTGCATCGTTGCAACGCAATCATTGTGATATGATTTTTTTTTCCACATAAAAAAAAACATCAGAAAGATGCATTTTTATTCAGTTTACTTAATGTGTTATATCCTTTTTGGTGACACTTTATGTGAAGGGCTGTGCATTAGACTGACATGAGACATGAGTAATAAACATGATCTATCACATGTCATGACCATGAAGGACTCTTCATAAATGTTTACAACTGCTGTCATGAAGTGTCATTCGGTAAATAATGACACATTTAATGTAAAGTTGACACTTTTTATTTACTTTTAATTCAAGTTTTAATGGAGCTTTACATTAAAAGTGTCATTATTTACAAAATGACACTTCAGTCGTAATCGTTTATGAAGAGTCATTCATGTTCATGACAGACGTTATGCCATGTTTATGACAGTCTCATATCAGTCTTATGCTCACCCCTTCAAATAAAGTGTTACCTAATTTATATTTTCTTTTTAAATATTATTTTTCTCGTAATTAATGTGACTAATTTCCCATTAATTAAATCTTGATCTAAATCTTCCAGGGCCCGTTTCCCCTCAGTCAGTGGCCGTGGACTTTGTGAACATCGATCATGTGAATCTAAGCTGGAACATCTCTGCACTTATGCAGACGACTTCTCACTATTACAATGTGACAATATGTAGCTTCATTTGTGAGACGCTGTCCTACCCCTACACCAATAGCTCCTCCCTTATGAGCATCAGCATCTCCAACTTAAGCGCAGCCACAGAATACTTCATATATGTTTCTGCTGTTGTTATTCATCTCGACCATGGGACCAGCAGGAAGTGGATTCTTCAAGATAGTCCTACCATGTTAAAAGCTAAAACAGGTGGGAAGAATTTTAAGGGAAATAATACAGTATTGATGCAAATCTGCAGCACACAGACAATTAAAAGTACAGTGCCTTGCAAAGTACACATACCCCTTGAACATTTTGCCACATTACAATCAAACATTTCAGTACATAAAAAATTCATCCTGCAACAATGGCCCCCATTGGCAATCTAAGGTAAATGTTTGGGTATATCCTGTTTCCTGTCATTGTTCGTGTACAAAAGCAGCACATTAATTTCAAAATCTTGTTTTTGCTTTGAAAGATGTGCTTAGTAGTTGGATAAGCCCTTGAAAGTAAATAAAATACAAGAGGAATTAAGATGCTGTACCTTGGATGAAAAGAAATTTGTTCTCATGATCATCTTTTCTCTTCCACAGCAACATCTAATAAGACTCACAAAATCTTTTTCATCGTTTTGGATTTATTCAGTCTGGTTTTATTGGTCTCTTCATTTTGGTGTATTTATCATGTTGTGAAAAAAGGCAAGTTTTGATTTCTCTGTCTATAACTATACATCTAAGTACTCATGTGCTAATAACACACATTATTTGATCTCATCTCCAGACAAATCCACAGAGCGGGTCGGAGACAGATCGTCAGGAGACTCAACGATTGTTAAACTGTTACCACACAGAACTGGGTTAGAAAAACTGGAAAATGTCATATTTTAGCGACCAAGAAAAAACTTTTATTTTGACCCGAAAGAGACATTAAATTATTTTTAGTTCAAGCTGTGAAAAGTTTCAAGATGTTAGTTTTGTGTTACATTGTTGTGTACATTGCATAGATGCACATTAATGAAGTTCAGTTTTATATTTATATAATCCGTTTAGTTCACAGGCACTTATGTTTAATAGACTGGCTGTCAGTCAAAGATAAGCTACGTATCAGTTCAGATCAGACATCTGAGGTTTCCTTACATAAACCCTCATTATTTCTTGAGAAAGACAGCTGTGATCTCACAATCAAGTTCTCCATCTGTGTGTCTCTAAAGTCTACAAACAGGCAATCTTGTGGAAGAGAGGAGATCTTGTATTCATGAGAATGTCTTGAGCACAATGTTGTAACAACGCACTGTCACTACTATTTTGCAACACATAAACTAAAATTTGCTAATGAATTTCAGTTAAACATACTAACTGTGTCATGATTTAGGTGACAGATGAGGATTAGCAGTGTGATTAAAGTTTTGTGATCATACCACAGTGAATATGCCGTTGAAGAACGTTAAATGACTCCAGAGTTGGTTCATGTAATATTGTTATGACGTTATGTGTAAATAGTTAAAATCTGTGTATTTTTTCTGCTAAATTTGTTTTGATTCACAGAACAAAATAAATTTCTAAAATAAATGTATCATTTTTTCATGATATACATACATTTCTATATGTTAATACAAGCTAATGTTTGAGGTATAGTTGGGTTACTATTTTTGGGTACAAGATAAGCCAAAAACATTTTTTTTTTTTTGGAAGGAAAATAATGTCTCTATTTTAATTGATAGTGAGATGTTTTTCTGATTGTTTGCCTTTAACTGAGGTGTTTGTTTCACTCAAAGATGGTTGCAACATGTCAGCATGTTTTCTCTGCAGCTATTTTAAATGAAATATTTTGTGTTTGATTAGGTACTTCTATTTTTTAGTTTTGCAGCTTAAGACTTGTACAAGACCAAAACTACAAATATTGTCTATGCCACTGAATCAAACACAAAGTTTTTAATATTCTTGCAACGAATATTGCAAGAATATTGTAAGAATTAAGTTATATAATTACTCATATTCAGAATATATCTTGGTTTAAGTATGGATAGATATGTCTTAGATGTCTCTATTTTATATGAAAAAGAAATTTAAAATAAGCTTTATGGATGGCTTTCTGGAACTGCTTATTAACAAAGAATAAAAGTGATGACTGAGCATAGTAGTCTTTCTTGTGCATCTATCACAACAGAATCTTGACAGTGTCTTAAATTTTATCTTTGTTACACTTAGATGTTTCAGGTGATAAAGGCAAATCACTTTTGCCCCTTGTAAGAACAGCAGAAACTGTCATCAAGTAACAGGGTCTTTTACCTCACTGTGGCATAATTTTGACAAATTTTTGCAGAATGGCACAAGTGGCCTGCTTAAACATAAATCTTCCAAGGGTATCAATAAATCTAGAATTGATTGGAAATGTGACAAAAATACACAATATAAGGGCACACCCCTTTTCCCAGCACTGCTTAATATGGACTAAGATATTATTATCATAATTAATTTTATTAATATTATGACTCAAAAGCATCCACACCCTGCTAAAAGATTATGCTGAGATAACCCACAGTTGGTCTCATTAGTTGTTTATGTATGAGGGATTTTGTGTTATTTCTTTGTGTTTATCTTTTCGTTATTCTTTAGCTTCAGTTAGACAACAAGTGCATTGTATAAATGTGGTGGGTTTTAGTATCGTTGCTGACTTAGTTCCACAGTCTTTGGACTGCATTGAGAATGCACATAACTTTTGCCTCAAGATCATATTGGTTTACAGTCGTAGTGGCACCATATCAAGATAAATCCTGCTTGATGCATTGGTAAGATATCCATGGCGTGGGCTCCACACAGACTGATTGGCTTGGGAATGAGAGATTTTAATGTGGAATCTTATCAGAACCAGAGGTCTTTGTTTTTGCAACTTAGAAACAATTAGAGTTTTAATTTCGGACTTGAGTGGTCATCTCTGGCACACACTGGAACCAGCACTGGAAAAGGGCTCCCAACTGGCTGCGCTCGGATGATTTCTAGGAGACCCAAAGAAGTTAAAATTGTCCCAGCAAGGTCTGCGCTCCATATGCAGTAACTTTTTTTGATACAGGGTGTGTCAAAAGAATGAAAATTTCATGATCACATATCTTTTTACTTATTTGGGCATTTTAATGGTCAGACCACATCCTTTGAGATGACATATAAAAAGCAGGGTGAGCAGAGTGAAGGGCACATTCATCTCCAGATCAAAGACACTGACAGGAGAAAATGTTGTATCTGAGGGGGTTTGTTGTTTTCATCCTTGGTGCCTTTTTCCTTATTGCCAAATCCAGTGAGTAATATCTTGCTAAATACTACCGCTTTCTCTATTCATATATTTTTTCTTAATCAAGGGTCTATTTTGATGGTGTTGTGTGAAAAATTTTATCTGGATATCTTCCTGTGTTAGGTCATGGTTCTGAGATTATCAATGGGAAAGAGGTGCAGCCACACTCCTTGCCTTTCATGGCTCTGCTTGATTCAAGTTTGTATTCTTGCGGAGGAACTTTAATTTAATTGGGTTCTGACTGCTGCGCACTGTGGAGGGTAAGAACTATTTTTATTTTTCTTATTTATATGCATTTTAAGTACCATCAAAACTGGAGAATACAATGTGATGTTACATTGATTGGTTTTGCCTTGCTCTTGCAACAAAGTGAAGTAATGTTTAGATGTTAAAGAAAACCAGCAGTCCTCAGTTTCATTAGAATAGCATTTTTTTTATAATGTACATTTCTAAGTTCCCGCAGCAGCTAATCATGCTGGTCAGACAAGCAAAAACGGCAAATAGGTTTTGTTCTGTTTTGTATAAATACAGATTTATCCTTCATGATGTGTAATTCATCAGTCTTGGTACACAGCAGTAATACACCTAGTGGAAAGAATGTTATATTGGAATAATTAGTTACATCTACAACTAAATTTATATAGTAAACCATTAATATCTCATTATGCTGCAAGTTCTCATCTGCAAGATCTTAAATTTACCATACTGGTACTATGTTATTGTTTTCTCAGCATGCACACTGCAATGCTGGGTGTGCACTCCATCAAAAGAAAGGAGCAAAGGTGCAGGCAGATCCTTAGCGTGGAGAGACGTTTTCCTCATCCTGATTATAATCCCAATACACATGACAATGATGTCATGTTGCTAAAGGTAAGTTTGCTTTGCAAAATGAATGTTTTGCAATAGGCTGGCTGTTTTGTCTGTTTAGATAACACTTCATGTATTGGGAACATATTTAAAATAAAGATTCTAGTTATATCAAGCTGATTCTTATTTCACAATTAATTTTACTTTCAGTTGATTATTGCTTATTATCATTCATTTACTGGTGTCTTGAAACATCCATCCATTTTCTGTACACCCTTGTCCCTAGTGGAGTCATGAGGGGTGCTTGTGCCTATATCCAGTGAATGTTTCGGGGGAGAGGCGGGATACACCCTGGACAGGTCGCTAGTCTGTCGCAGGGCAACACAGAGACAGATAGGACACACTCACACCTAGGGAGAATTTAGATAGACCAATTAACCTGACAGTCATGTTTTTGGACTGTGGGAGGAAGCCTGAGTACCCAGAGAGAATCCACACGTGCACAGGGAGAACATGCAAACTCCATGCAGTCCGGGAATCGAACCCATGACCTTCTTGCTGCAAGGCAACAGTGCTACCAACTGCGTCACTGTGCAGCTTGTCTTGAAACAATTCCTTCAAATAATTTCCTGTTTTCTTTTATTAAAATTGTTCATTCAAATAGGTCCCTCCCACTAGCCTTTGTAAATTGCATATTTAATAACCTTTGAACTAACTTTTAACATTTTAGCTGTACTAATGTTTTTTATATTATTATATAATAATTGTTATTTTTACTTTCCAGCTGGTCAAAAACACGAGGAAAACCAAATGGGTGAAACCTCTCAAGCTGAATGAAGTTGTCAAAGACCCAGAAGAAGGTTCAGTCTGTTTGGTGGCTGGATGGGGAAAAACCAGCTTGCATTCCGATGATTTCTCAGATGTTTTGATGTCAGTCAATGTGACTGTGGTCGGCAGAAAGAAGTGCAACTCACCTGCTTTTTACAGTTCTCGCATAACTAACAACATGATTTGTGCTGGGTGGAATGGAAACATCCAAGCTGACAGTTGTCAGGTAAGTGGCCTACCAGCCATTTACACAGATTTAAAATGTTGCTGTTTCCCTAAAATTCAGTTTATATATTTCTTCTTTCTGTAGGGGGATTCTGGTGGGCCATTGCTTTGCGATGGAGCTGTAGTTGGAGTTGCATCTTTTGGACGTGGGTGTGGATACAAAACCAAACCTGGCGTGTACGCTTTCCTCACCAAAGATCACCTTGACTGGATCAAGAAGACAATGAAGCAATGAGATAATGAACAAGCCTTGGTTGAATGTTGCTGTTTTACTCATTCAACCACTTTACTTGCTCTCTTATATGTCGTACAACTTGCATTTTGTTGCCTAAAGATGAATGCGCAGACAATTGAACAAATAAAACTGAGCTTTAGCTTTTTACAGCAAACTTTGAAACCTGTTTCTGTAAATCACTTTATTAAAGGATTAAAAAGTAAAATATTATATTTCTGGCCCTGTATTAGTAGATTAGCCACTTACAAACACCTCTGAGTGTGGCGCTCTCTATAACAGCTGTAGCTGTACCGTCTCAAACAAACACTGTTAAAACACAGCAAATATACTTCCAAATATTGCAAAGATCTAAAAATTATCTCCACATGAGTAAATATAACATTTTGATGGATGGTTGTTTTAAGACAGGAGAAGATAACTTTGGTTTCAGTCTCAGTTTGACAAGCTGTTATCTGAACTTTGTGGTCAAAAACATAACTGTTGAAGCTAAGATTCTGACTACTGAGTTAAACCCCAAAGAATCAGACAACTTGAAAATGCAAACTACAACACCCTTCAAAGTACTCAAGGGTCACCATTTTTCCAATTAAAATGCAAAATAAGTTTATTAATTCTATTCCTTGTACTTTTCTCCAACAATAAAGTCTAGTAAAGGGCCTCACACCTGCTTTAATAAATTTTGCATAGTTTAAAAATTGTTGGTCTGTTAACTGTTTGTCCATTTCTGTGACAAAAAACAGAACTTTCCTCACATTATTGTTTATATGTACAGGTAGGGACTGATCCCTTGCAGGGATATGGATGACAACAGACAGTCTTGTGCTGAATGAGTGCTGAGCAGAAATTTATTTAGGTAGCAGAGGTCAATTAAATTATACTCTGATGCAAAAATTGTTTTTCCCCTCTCTAAATAAAACCTTATCATTAAGGCTATATAGCTTTATTTCTATATTAGAACGATACAATGTGTATTTTGCACATAGAGGAGACACAAATGACTTTTGTCTTGGACAATATGCTGTTTTCCAAGTTGACAGTATCTCTGAGAAATAATCATGTAAGGTCTGGAAAAAGTTGCCACTTGTCTTGTCTCAGGGACTGTGTGATGTCTATGCAATTAAAAACCTCCACCATGAGAAGTGCTAAACATGACCACTTCAGAAGTGGTACATCTGACCTCATTTCATGATCACACCTATTTTGCCGATCCACCCACATCCTTTGAGACTAAGACATAAAGAGCAGATTGAGCATTGTGATGGGCACATTCTTCTCCACGTCAAACACCCTGATAGGAGGAAATGTTTTGTCTGAGGGATTTCATTGCTTTCATTCTCTGTGCCTTGTTTCTTATCAAATTCAGTGAGTAGTACTTTAAGTATTGTCATTTTCTTATTAATACTTTTTTTTTTCTCCTAGTCAAGGGTTCAGCTTTCTCCTGTCACATCAAAAATTGTTTCTGGATGTATTGCCAGGTCATGGTTCTGAGATTATCAATGGGAGAGATGTGGAGCCCCACTCGCTGCCCTACATGGCTCTCCTGGAGTCAAGCAAGCCAGTCTGTGGAGGAATACTAATTGATCCAAAATGGGTTCTGACTGCTGCACACTGCACAAAGTAAGAACAATTTAAAAAATTCTTGTTTTGTAAGGATTCAGGTTGATTAGAAATGGAAAACACAATCCTTTGTTTCATTGGCTGTTTCTGTGCATATGTTGTTTTCTCTTGCACTTCCAACCAAATTAAACAATGTATAGGTTTGTAAAAGGAAGCTATCGCTCTGCACTTTCGGATGTTGTGCTCCATGCAATTCAAGAGCCAATATTTCAAACTGAGTAGATAGCAACAGAAAGCCATTTTTCTTGCTTTGCATGTGTGGAGTGCTTTTTGCTCTGTTTTTATAATCAGGTAAAAAAAAATAGACGAAAAAGGAATTTAGTTCAAAACTATGCACTACCAAAATTTATGATAGTATATTTCTATAATTCAGACTGAGCAATGCCTGGTCAGCTCATAAAAATATCAAAAAATGTCTCAGTCTTTTGTGAAGTATGTGAAGCAAAGTATTTCTAAGTTCACAGGCCGATGTGGCTTCAACATTTAAGCACATAACATGTGCTTAAATGTTAAGCACATGTTATGTGCTTAACATAACATTTAGGTACAAATTTCACTCGCTTTAAGAAACCTCAAAAGCCACAAAGATTCAGAAAACTGTCATCCTCTATTAAACATTTTGTGTTTGAACTTTAAGTATTATTTTTCAATTGAACAACAGGTTTTGACAGATTTAACACGTAAAACCAGGTCAGAGTCAGAATACTGATTGTGACTCATTAACATGTTCTTATTGTATGTTGTTGCTTCCTGTTTTTTTATATATATACATACAGTTTTATCATTGATTACTCAAACTTGAGAGCAAAGTCAAGGTGGGTTTAAGCTTTTCTTCTCCAGCTGTAAGAAAAAATATCAAGAATAATCTGTAATTCATCAATAAGTAATGGAATATTGATAGACTTGTTTAGACAGGAAAAGGTTATAAACAGTTGAAACCAAATGTTTGCATGCCTTTAATAAAAAGATTTTTTAATATCTGACTATTCTGTCAGACATTACGTTTAACCATACTGTGTTTTTGTTCTCTCCCAGGATTCAGACTGTGTTGCTGGGGGTGCACTCCATCAAAGAAGAGAAGAAGGAAAAGCAGTACAGGCAGATCCGTAAGGTGAAGAGAAGTGTTCCTCACCCTTGTTATGATAGCAAAGACAAAAACAACGATCTCATGTTGCTCAAGGTAACTTTGCAAAATTAGTGATCTTATCTATGCTGACATTGTTTCTAATGCAAAATAATAGTGAGATTTTCTTTTCTAGCTGGACAAGGCAGTGAAGCCAACCAAATGGGTGAAAACTCTCAAGCTGAATAAAGTTGTCAAAGAGCCAGCAGCCGGTTCAATCTGTAAGGTGGCTGGATGGGGAAAAACCAAAAAGGAGGCAACTACCATGTCAGATGTTTTGATGTCGACCAATGTGACAGTGATCGACAGAATGAAATGCAACTCAAAAGATTATTACAACCTTGCTCCTTATATAACTAAGAACATGATATGTGCCGGGTGGAATGGCAAAATCAAAGCTGACACTTGTCAGGTAAGTGGGCCAACCAACCATTTACCCAAATTTAAATGTCGCTGTTTCCCTAAAATGCATTTTATATACTCCTTCTCTCTGTAGGGAGATTCAGGAGGGCCGATATTGTGCAATGAAGATCTAGTTGGAGTTACGTCTTTTGGGCGGGACTGTGGAATTCAAAACAAACCTGGAGTATACGCTTTCCTCACTGAAGACAACCTTAACTGGGTCAAGAAGACAATGAAGACAAATGAATAAACCCTGCTTTTAATTTTGGTTATTCAACTCTTTCAAGCACTTTTGGGATTCAGTTTGAATTTAACTTGCTGAAGGATGCATATGCAGACAACAAGTGAACAAAAGACTGAGTTAAATCAAACCTTGAAAAAAGTTTCTGAAAACCTATTTAAAAGAATAACAAATAAAATATTATATTTCTGGCCATGTACTGTCACATTAGTCAACACCAATGACTTTTGTGTGTGTGTTTTCCTGCTAGGTCACTAGGTGATGCTCTCTGCTACAGCTAGAATGCTGCTGTACCTACAACTAAAACCGGTTGTATGAAAATAAAAAGAAAGTTAACTTCTATTTCTGTGGTTTGACTTGAAGGTGACTGGAAACAAGTGATACTATTCACATGGTCCACATTTCAGACACATATCAAGACTGAAGATAAAACAATGGCAAAAATGATATTTTCTTGAGCTATTATAGGTACCAAACAGCAGATAAGCCAGGTTTTCCATGTTACTAATCATGGAACACAATGATAGAATTACAAAGTTCCACAAAACAGTCTTTGATTTCATCTGTAGCAATTAGTGGCTTGTTGTCAACATCTTAATTTGGTGAGCAAAATCAAATTCAGCGGACTACTAGTTTTGTGGGCTTGGGGATCAAAGCAACCTGAGAAATGCTAAAATCAGATAATACTGGGGACCCCAACCAAAAATGCTATTTGCCTGTTTTAATAGTTCAAACACCAACTGACCGACCTTACTATGCATTGATATGCACAGAGAAACACTCAACGCTACCACAGAATCTTGATGCTACAGCAAATCAGAGTCCAAGAAAATAAATGGCATATCATGGACTGGCTGCTTTGCCAATAGCTACTCAATAGCTACTCAATAGTTAATAGTATTAATAGTTATTAGTATTAATAGTTACTCAATAGCGTGTCAAGAAACATCATGCCAAGGTATGTTTCAGTTTCCCATGCTGCACTTTCTTTTGAATGTTTCAGATATGCTCTAAAATATCTACTAATATGCAGACTTTCCACAAATAATTTGGATTCCTGTTGTCATGTCCTCATCCTCCATCGCCTTGTTGAAGTCAACATTCAGATAAACTCCTCTCCAAAATGACCACAGACAAGAGGGTTTATGCTGACTCTTTACTGAGCCAATTGGAGTAGGTTAAAATTGAGAAGTGTGAATATGCATATTTTCAGAAATAATACACAGCAGCAAAGAATAGTTTGTTCTTAAATGTACAATAAATTTGCTCACGAGGTGATATTTCGCTAAAAACTAAAAGTTCCTATAAAACAAATGCTGCCTTCTTACAAACACCTGGATTATTCTTAATCAACAGAAATATAAATAAATACAAATAAAATTCCAGTGATTTCAAAGACCAGTTCAAACTAAAAGAAGTTGCAAAGTTACTGAGGAAAAATCCCATACTTTCTATCTCCTGCATTGTCTCCTTTCTCTGACATCATCAAACTATGGCAGACTCTGAAATGTAATACTTGATTCTGCCACTAGATGGAAACTATTCTTACTGTATAAAACCTGTTAAATGTCAAGAAACTGACAACAAAATACATGTTCGACAAAGAATTTTGCATATGCTGAACCGTGAATATATGAAGATCCTTTATATCTGCAGGTAAAACACTAACTGAATGAGAACAATACCACAGAGTGACACATTTCAAAAATCTGTCACTCTGTGTCACCTCTGACCTTCTAGATTTTGTTGACAGTACTCACGGTACACTATTTTTACAAATTACAAATGCAGAAATCATTTTGTGCATGCTCAGGAATAACTTAAACAAGCAGTATTTAAATGGAACTAAGTAGAACATTACTAATTATTTTATGGCGATAAATGGGTCTCAAACGTTGGCCTCAATAGAAGAAAGGTGTACAGTTTCATGACGACAAAAAACTTTTTTTTTTTTTTTTTTTTTTAGGAAATTCTTGTTTAACGAATGCATGTTTCCATGTCTGATTTTAAGTTAAAAGTTTTATTTAATTTTCATTTGAGTTTTCAGAACAACATCCAACTGGAGGGAGGCCTTGGTTACTGAGCGTAGAGTTTGCTGGTGCAAAAAGCTTTGCCCCGACGTTCCCATAGTAACCATCACCTGCATTCACTACATATATAGATGTTTTCAATGCCACAAAATATTTCCATTTTTGATTTGCAACTAGAGGTCATAAGTCAGTGCCTGAAATTTGAATAATGAAGTCTTCTCTAGTCATGACTGTGTTCTCACCTGTTTGTACACTGAGCTGCATGTTAAGGATTTAAAAATAAAAATAAAAACCCTGCACCTCACAGCTGCTGAAGGGCTTTGGTTCTGATCTAGTGTTACCACAGACTTTAGCTTACCTGATAACTACGTGTTTTGCTGAATCATGCATTTCCATGGTCAGACCACATCCTTTGAGAAACACACATAAAGGGTCAGGGTCAGCATCCTGAGGGGCGCATTCATCTCCAGATCAAAGACTGACATAAGACAAAATGTTCTCTCTGAGGGATGTCATTGCCCTTTTCCTTATGATCAACTCAAGTGAGTAATATCTTAAGTGCTGCCATTTTACTTCAGAAGAAAGTTAATATCACCTCTTTACTATTATAGGATGTGTTGTACCTTTTTAACTTTCTGTGTTAGGCCAGGGTTCTGAAATTATCAATGGGAAAGAAGTGAAGCCCCACTCGTTGCCCTACATGGCTTTGCTGGAGTCAAGCGAACCAGTCTGTGGAGGAATATTAATTGATCCAAACTGGGTTCTGACTGCTGCACACTGTGAAAGGTAAAAACAGGAACTCTTTTATGCATTTAACTTGCTTTGTTGTGCACTGTGCAAATCACAAACCAGTATTTCAAAGCAAGATATTTTCAACCTCCATGTTTTATACTTAGTGTGTTTGTGTCACTACTGCCAGTTTTTTTTTATTTGATGGTGGTGAATAAAACCTCCAACCATTTTTAATGTTGACTTGAATATGATCATAACAAATACAATACCATTATGGCCTGCAATTTTACTAACCTTTTTATTTCCAAAATTGCTGTGCTATTTACCACACAGGCTTAAATGTAATGTCTCTTGTTCCAGACCCATTTACTGTGTAATATGTTGTTGCTCTCTCAGTATTAAGACTGTGTTGCTGGGGGTGCACTCCATCAAGGAGAAGAAGAATGAACAGCAGTACAGGCAGATCCTTAAGGTATCAAGAAGTGTTCCTCATCCTTGCTTTGATAGCAAAGAAAAAAACAACGATCTCATGTTGCTCAAGGTAAGCGTACTTTGCAAAATTAGTGATCTTAACTGACATTGTTCATAATCTAAAATAAAAGGGATATTTTATTTTCCAGCTGGACAAGGCAGTGAAGCAAACCAAATGGGTGAGCACTTTCAAACTGAACGAAGCTGTCAAAGAGCCAGCAGCCGGTTCAGTCTGTACGGTGGCTGGATGGGGACAAACCAAAAAAGATGGAGCTACTTTGTCAGATGTTCTGATGTCAGCCAATGTGACAGTGATCGACAGAATGAAATGCAACTCAAAAAAATATTACCAACTTCATCCATATATAACTAAGAACATGATATGTGCTGGGGCCAGTGGTAAAATCAAAGGCGACACTTGTAAGGTAAGAGATCCTAATGGTAATTTACACTAAGATAAAATGCTATTGTTCCCATAAAATGCCGGTTTTCTTTTCTTCCTTGTGTAGGGAGATTCAGGAGGGCCAATACTGTGCAATGGAGCTGTAGTTGGTGTTGCATCTTTTGGTTACAAGTGTGGAATCAAAAACAAACCTGGCGTGTACGCTTTCCTTACCGAAGATCACCTTAAGTGGATCAAAAAGACAATGAAGACACCTGCAAATGAATAAAGGTTGTTCTTGAGTTGATGTTTTACTCTTTCAATTATTGTTTTGCTGTCTGTTGTAATTCAGCCTGCATTATGTTTGCAAAAGGCTTATGTACAAAAACACCAAATGAACAAATAAAACGCTGAAATTTTACTTCTCACAGCAAGGCTTGAGCTATTTCTGAAAACCACTTTAAATGAATAAAGAGTAAAATATTTATTTTCTTGCTCTGTACTACCGGATTAGCCAATATTTGAGTCAATCCTTTCAGCAGCAAAAAAATTTAACATTTTTTGACAACTTTTGTTTAAGGAAGAAGTGTGCCCAAGTTTGCTTTCAAGTCAATAGTTGAAATATCTTTGTGACCATATTTGCTATGATGATAAAATAAAAGCAAAAATAAAATGTTTGTGTGTCATTTCCCTTTTTCCTCATCTGAATGTGTGACTTCCAGGTGTGACTTCCAGGTGGATCTCATAATCAGAAGGAGCATTTAGAGGAGGATTTTCATACTACCACAAAATGTACCCATTATTATCGAATAGTTATTCTGCATTGATTTTGAAGACTTAAGTCTATTCTGCTTCTGGCTCGATACTCCCACCGATCTTCAAATGTGAGCTGCACCACAGTGGTAAAAATAAACAAACAAAACCTCCACTTCACAGCTGCTGAATAACATTGGTTCTGGAAGCACCTCGTGGCTCAGCTGGCAGAGCAGATGAACAATGTGTTGAGGTTGTTGCCTGTGATGCAGTTGTCCTGGGCTTGATTCCTGGTCTAAGGCCATCTGCTGTATGTCGCCCCCTTCTCTCTCAGCCCTCTTTCTTGTCAGATTACTGTTTGCTAAAGACTTCTAGTACTAAAAAATAACCTGGTTGTGATCTGGTAAATGTCACCACACATTTCAGATTGATAGTGTTCATCAGAATACTTCATGTGTTTTGCTGACTCGTGCATTTCCATGGTCAAACCACATCCTTTGAGAAACACACATAAAGGAGAAGGGTGAGCATCGTGAGGGTCGCATTCGTCCCCAGACCAAAGTCTGAGAAAAAAGGAAATGTTCTCTCTAACAGGTTGTACTGCTTTCATCCTCTGTGCACTTTTCCTTATTATGAACTCATGTGAGTAACATCTTAAGTGTTGTCATTCTTTGGGAAAAAAATACAATCTCTTTGTTACATATTTGTACCTTTCTGAGTGGGTTTGGATGTCTTCCTGTGCTAGGTCGTGGTACTGTCATCATCAATGGGGATGAAGTTGAGCCCCACTCATTGCCCTTCATGGCTTTTCTGGAGTCACATGAATTCTGCGGAGGAACATTGATTGATCGAAAATGGGTCCTGACAGCTGCACACTGTGGAAAGTAGGAAATATAACATATTTTTATTTTATTGAGGTTTCATCTGGTAAAAAAAAAATAAAAATGATAATAGTAGCAGGAAAGTGTTATTTGAGTTACAAAAATCGATCCTCCATTAGTTTAGTTTTATAATTGAAAATGTTTAGATCTCTAAAAGTCTTATTAAAGATTTGTAAATTAAACAGTGAGCCACTTATTTTTTTATAAGTTCATAAGAAATAGCAAAACCCAGGAAAGCTCAATCTGGTCTAAGTCTAAAGGTGTCTAGATAACCTCCATCTCTACTTCTTTTAAAGATTTGTAAACAAACACCTTGCAAATATGCTTTTTTATTTTATACATACATTTACTGTAGGCTGTTTTCTATACATATACGAACAGCAACCAAAATTACCAAGTTCAGGTTCTCACTTAATATGCAATATGTCAGTGTGAACAGGGTGTTGTTCTGAGCAAACAGTCTACACATATTTTACATTTACAAGTCAAACGTTAAAGGTTAAGAGCAAGACAGTTTCTGCTAAGGAAGAAAAAAAGTGATGCAATAAGGTGCAAGGACCACTCACTTCAAGAAACCACAAAAGCCACACGACTTTAGAAAAGAGTTGTTCTCTGAGAAAACATGTATATTGCAACACTAAGTTTCATTTTCAAAGTAAACGGTATAATTAAAAAAAAAAAAAAAAAAAAAGATTAGCATCCTGGAAGACAAATTGCAGAAGAATTAAAAAAACTAAAATGAGCAGAATAAAATTTAGATCAAAATATGTCAGAAGACCTAAAAACTGAAATTGCTCTCCATCGAGTCTGACTGAGCTAAACTTTAGCTAACTGTAGCTGAGGATTAGCTCAAGTTTGCATGGCAATGCCCACAACTGGTACCTGCTCTAAACGTTTTGCAGGCTTCATTGCAGAAGGAGGTATAAATATCCACATTAAATAACCATCACATTGAATCATAAAAATATCGGCTCCTCTCTTATCAGCTCTTTAAGATTTGTGAAGCTTAACATAATGTGCAATTAAATAATCTTAAAATAAAGTTCATTTCAATTCTATAATAATTCACTTATTATAGAATTAAATATATTACACTGATTCACTTGTAATAGGGTAATAAACCTTCATGGTGTGATGACTATGGACATGCTCCATAAATCTAACACAATACTGTGGTTTTGCTTTTGCAGCATAAAGACTGTGTTACTGGGCATGCACTCCATCGAAAAAAAGAAAATAGAAAAGAAGTTCCGGCAGGTCCGTAAGGTGAAGACAAGTGTTCCTCATTGCGACTTTGATAAGACGAAGGGAGTCAATGATCTCATGTTGCTCAAGGTAAGATAAGATTTTACAATAAGAGGAAGCTTATGCCCAGATATGCTTTGGAAAAATATTCAAGAAAAACAATAAAACTTAAACAAAAAGTTGGTTTTCTTTAGCCATTGGCAAAATAAAGTATGAAGTTGTTTCAGTCATATCTGTTATTAGCCTTTAAGTCCATAAGCTCAAATAATTGCTTGAACCAAGTTTGAAATTCAAGCTCTTTCAGATCTGAAGTAGTGGTTAAAACCACTCTTTTGTGACTATTATATAATTCTGTGAACAATTTCAACTTTGATCTATTTTCCCCTTTCAGCTGGACAAACCAGTGAAGGAAACCAGATGGGTCAAAGTTCACCAGCTGAGCAATGTTGTGAAAGAGCCAGCAGTTGGCTCTGTCTGTCTGGTGGCTGGATGGGGAGCAACCAGCAAAAATAGCAAAGTTCTATCAGATGTCTTGATGTCTGCTAATGTTACTGTGATTGATAGAGAAAAGTGCAACTCTCCAGACCATTATAACCATAAACCATACATTACCAAAGACATGATATGTGCGGGGCCAAATGGGAAGAAAAGTGATGCTGACACCTGTAAGGTAAATGAGGCTTTTAGCCAATTTTAAAACATTATTTCCTTAAAATGATTTTCACATACTTCTTCTTTCTCGTAGGGTGATTCTGGAGGACCAATATTGTGCAATGGTGTTTTAGTTGGAGTCACATCTTTCGGAGGATCCAAGAATGAACCTTGCGGCTCAGTGAAGAGGCCTGGAGTTTATGCTTTCCTATCAGAAAACCATCTTAACTGGATCAGGAAGACATTGAAGACCTTTGAAGCAGAATAACGTTTCTGACTGATACAGTTACGTTTTGTATGTTTTGTTGCTCTTTTTATCTGATCTGCATTTTGTTGCAGAAACTGGGTATATACACAAATTACAAATAAAAAACAAAGACAGCATAGACTGTTTCTGCACTGCCATGAGGACTGTCTATGACAACCAAATTAGCAAAACTATAAAAATAAACTATATATCTCTCATATTGTAGTGAAATCAGCATAGAAATTAATTGTGTGAGTGGGTGTGTGTGCTCTTGCATATATTACAGAGGACTACTTTCACAATAATTACCAACAAAGAGGGATCTTTCCCTCATCCCACTTTTTTCCACTGTGCTCTACTAGTTAAATTTAGAGGTAAGAATGAGCCCTGCGGATCAGCGAAGTGGCCTGGAGTTTACACTTTCCTATCAAAATACCATCTTAACTGGATCAAGAAGACAATGAAGAGCTCTGAAACTGAATAAGTCTTCTGACTAATACAGTTACATTTCTCTAACCTCTATTTTGATTGTTCCATTTGTATTCAACTTGCATTTCACTACAAAAATTGGATGTATAGATAAATCACAAATAAAAAACAAAAAAATCAGACTGATGGTTTACTGTCATGACAACTGTGTATAAAAACCAAATAAAAAATTAAAACCATATATCTTTGGTGCTCTTTTAATGTAGTCATGTCAGCATATCAATTACATGTGTGTGTGTGTGTGTGTGTGTGAGTGTGTGTGTGTGATCCTGTATGTCTCTGTGATGGAATGGTGACCTGTTCAGGATGTATTCTGCCTTTCACCAAATGAGTGCTGCATGCTGCTGATAGGCACTACCTTCCCCATGATGCTGCAAGGATAACAGCAGGCATAGAAAATGGGTGGAATAAATAGTGGTTGGGGGCTGCTGTTGGAAAATACAACTTTTTGTGGCACTTAATAAAAACCTGAAAGAGGTAAATATATGATTGTATACCTGCAAACTGGTGGCTTATGCCATATTCAAATGTTAGCTGAACCTCTGTCATGACTCATTAAGTAATATAAGAGGTTTCTATTTTAAGAAGAATGAATGTCAAACACAAGAACACAACAGTAAAAAAAAAAAAGTAAAATAAAATCTTATGCAAAATATTAGACTTTATAAACAGACCCTCTCCCAAATGGTCGAAATGTATGCAGCCTTTGCAAGTGGCAGTAGGTACCTTATTTTTGAAAAGAGAACATTGCAAAGCCTTAAGCCCCTCCCCCTGATCTTAGCAGTTTGTTCCCATGTCTGCACTCACCTACACTCTGATGCACATGATGTGAAAAACCCACATCATGCTGACTAACTTGGTTCTGATCAGTACTGGTAAATTTCACCACAGGCTTCAGGCTGACGGTGTGCTGCAGATCATTTTATCCATTTTGCTGACTCGTGCATTTCCATGGTCAGACCACATCCTTTGAGAAGAACACATAAAGGGCAGGGTGTTTGTCTCCAGGGGTACATTCACCACCAGATCAAAAGACAGAAATAAGAAGAAATGTTGACTCTGAGGGGTTTCGTTGCTTTCATCTCCTCTGTCTTCTTCTTTTCTTTCAACTCAAGTGAGTAATAGCTTCTTATATGCAGTAATTGCCACAGATATAATTTACTTTTGTTTTAGAATCATTATTTTGTTGCTTTTTTGTGAAACGTTTTATTTGGATATCTTCCTGTGCTAGGTTATGGTTCAGAGATTATTGATGGGAATGAAGTGAAGCCCCACTCGCTGCCCTACATGGCTCTGCTGGAGTCAAAAGTACCAATCTGTGGAGGAATATTAATTGATCCCAACTGGATCCTGACAGCAGCACACTGCAAAGAGTAGGAACTATAATGTTTATAATTTGCTTTTAGTTAGCAGATTCCAACAATATCAATACCTAGTTAATTAACAAATAACCTGTTCTGTGTAGTTTTTGTTACTCTTTCTTTTCTAAAGAATTAAAACTGTTGTCACTGGAGGCATTTTTTTATTTACCCCCCTGATTGTGTGGATTGTGCAAAGTAAGAATGAGTAAGCATGCTGAGTCACTGGAAGCATCATTTCCTTGCCACATCAACAGATTTTTTAACCAATGCTTAAAAATGAGAAAGCATCAAATAACTAATAGAGCTGATGTCATTTTTAATCAAAAGCTTTACAAGCATACATAATGTATGTATACCTTCTTTAAAGTAACTTCAATTTGCTTATGTAGTGACCAAAGAAAAAATACATTCAGCTCCTTCGTCATACAAGGGGTGTCATGATGCATTTCAAAAGTGTGTCCTGCATGCTAAATATGTCTCACGTTTCATCTCAGACACAGAGTCTAAGCACATGATCGTTTCTGCTATTTGCTTTGTACACACAGAAAGGAACAAATGTCAGTCATTGATAGAAAGCACAGAAACCACAAGGCAAGTTTTCTGTGAATCATTTCAGCATTTCAGTCTTGTGACTGATTCTGCATGAGAAAAATAAGTGCACCTAAAGGTCTAATTAATTACTAAATATCAGTGGCACGCAAAAGTTAAAAGTAGGTTTTGCATTCTGATGAAATGGAGGCAACATTATCTTCTGCACAGACTAAAGTAGATCATGAAGTGTGTGTGTAAGGGTGGTCAAGGTGCAATGGACTTAGACAATAAAAAGAAACTTATTTAAATGCCTAGAATCTCAGCACAAACAATATATTTTCTTAAAGCGTACTATTTCTGGTATACTATTTCACCATTTAAGAATAACAATTATTATTTTTCAATCATGTAAGCTGTTTAACCAAACTATTATTGTCCTCACTTTGTGCTGTTGTGAATAATGCAGCATTTTTTGCTCTTTCAGTATTAAGACTGTACTGCTGGGGGTGCACTCTATCAAAGAAAAAGAAAAGGAAAAACAATTCAGGCAGGTCCGAAGTGTGTCAAAATGCATCATCCATCCCTGCTATGATGAGGCTGAAAAACTCAACGACCTCATGTTGATCAAGGTAAGACGTTCACATGCTAAGTAAAGAAATATTTTACATCTGTCTAACTATAAATCAGAAATGCGGATAATCACATTTATTGTGGAGGAAACTATGCTCTTAGTTGTTAGTGCCAGCATTTTTGCAATATCCCCAGCAGTTTTTGCCTAAAATGATTGTTCAAGCAAACTAAAATGGTCTAAGCATTTCATATTTCACATTTTATAAATTTATATATTTTAACTACAAATCATCAGCATCTGTTGTGCCACACTTTTTCAGATTAACAAGCCAGCGAAACAAACCAAATGGGTTCAAAGTCTTAAGTTGCAAACTGCTGTGAAAGAGCCAGCAACCGGTTCCGCCTGCATGGTGGCTGGATGGGGGAAAACAAACAACGTTGGCAAAATGTCTGACGTCCTGATGTCCGTCAATGTGACCGTAATCGACAGAGAGAAGTGCAACTCTCCAGATTATTACAACCTTAAGCCGTATATTAACAAGAACATGGTTTGTGCCGGGTCAGATGGTGAAAACAATGCCGACACCTGTCAGGTAAAACAGGCCCAAAAGCCTTTTATGCCTTAGTTAGAGGTTGATTTATTCTGAAAACAATCATCACATGTTTCTTCTCTCTCTCAGGGGGATTCGGGAGGACCAATATTGTGCAAAAAAGTTCTAGTTGGAGTCACATCATTTGGGAAGTCTTGTGGCTTAAAAAAGAAACCTGGAGTTTACTCTTTCCTGTCAGAAAGGCATCTTAACTGGATCAAGAAGACAATGAAAACACCTAAAACTGAATAACTCATAACTATATTGTACTGTTAAATTCTCACAATCCCTTTTCTGTCTTCTGTATTTATTTATTTGTTTTTTACTTTTAAATATTTTGTACAAATAGAAAACATATCCAGTCTTGACTCATTACAGTGAATAAAACTTTAAATGAGAAGAAGTTCTTGTTGGCAAATTAAAATAAATGAGCAAAAGTATAAAATAGACACGTTCCTCTCCTCCCTCAGTCTCCTTTCAGAAACAGGAAAAACACTGAAAGGTAAAAAAAAAAAAAAAAAAAAATCATTTTATAAAGCTCTTTAGATCTCACCACATCAAGTCCCCAGAGACAACTACAAACATTTTACTTCAGACTCAAACAGAAAATATACAATCAATTTTTCTTTGAATACATTTGTCATCCACATTCGCTGAATTCAGTGTTGGGGGGGAAACACCTAAAAATACACAAGGAACATATGCAAACTCCAGTCAGAAACGTTTCAGTTCCATCCAACTTGAAGAACAGAACCGCAAATATGAAACTGTTTTAAATCGTCAATGTCTAAATGGTGGAGTGCAACAATTACTTGACTGCATGAGAGAACAAACGTTTTCTAACCAGGGCAGTAAGTGTAATTCAAATGACTAGAAAAATCATTTGTAAAGTAAAGAAGTTTATTCAATACAGCATTTTAATGTCCTATATGACTTACACTGCCAGGAAGCAATCTAGATATGAAAGGGAATTATTTTTGCTATCTGGTATGAAACGTATGTGCTGTATTATCTCATTAAATAATCAGATAAAAGTTTTCACTTTTTTCATGCCTCTCTCTCGCTGTGTGTTATTTGCTTCTTTTCTTTTTTATTTTTATCTAAGTAATGTTCTTGGTCCTCTGTGGTTGTACGTGTTATTGTTTTGTTGTTTCTTTTTTGTGGCTGTTCTTGTACGTTTGAGTGACCCTCTTGCTGCTCTCTGTGGTTGACAGCAGGTTCTGTGAGAACTTCTGCTACATGCCTTTAGTAACCACCAGAACTTGTTAACACTTTGGTATTTTAGCGATACACCACAGTTCACATGATAAAGTACTAATTTGGAATCCACAGAAAGCAGCACCTGTTTTATATATAGAAAGAAAGAATTAAGATTCAAAATGTTTGGTGTGCAACTTTCTAAAACCGTCTTTTTCTGCAATTAGATATGTCTGCTCCTGCTTTATACATCTAATGACCAACATGTCCCCCATCTTTCTTTGTGAAATAGCTCAGTCAAATGAGATGGAGAGCATCTGTCAGCAATGATCAAGTCTCACATTTCTTTTTGCTAACAGACAGGGAGAAGATGTTTTCCAGGTCCATTTAAACAGAGTGATTGGTACAGGTTTGACCTTTCAGAACCACACTGACTCTACTAACTGGCTCCCCAGCACAAATAATGGAAAACAAATTTCAAGCATTGTTTTTTATGCAGATGCGCACAGCTGACATTGATTTCTTAGTTCACAGAGCTCAAGAGAGGAAAGGCACAGCAGTAGTGCAGCCGAGGACACCTGATGTGCTTATTTGAAGTGTATTGACAGGGGTTATCTGAGTTGCCCACAATGCCTTCACATGAGAAATAGTATGCACTAGGCTAATGTGAAGCGAGTGGGTGTCAACTCAAAAAAAGAAAATACCAATAATAATACATTTTATTTGTGTTGTCTAAGTACTCAAACACTTTACACGAGTACAAATATAAAATCAAACAATGCAACACAACATAAAAACACATTAGAAGGGCAGATTTAAACATTAAGGAAATTACTAGTCTGATATATGCCCATGTTGGTCTCTGATATTGATCTAAAACCTATAATGCCATTACTCCATCCATAAATATAAAAAACATCCTGTCTTTTGTGTAGTAATGGATTCACAATACCTAGCTAAGCACAGAGAAAACAATTAGTTTTGATTCTCTTAGCGTCTCTAAATAATGTGATGTTACCTTTAAATATCTTCTCAAAATGCCAAAGTAAATGGAGCATCCAAAATAATAAGAAAAAGATGGGATAAAACAGAAGGCTCTCATGCCAGAAGGAAAATAAAATGTATTTTTAAAAAAGATGATAAATTTGGGCTCTTTCAATTAAAATGCAAGAAAAATGCACATTCTCACGTTTATCTATTTAAATAATGGAGTTCATAAAACAAGCCTAAATGCAAAAATCCTACTTAAATCCAATTCAGAAATGTAAAGTTGGGCCGAAGTGAAACTGACAGTTCTCTTATCAGACACTAGGTGGTGCTCTTTTACAGGTGTAGTGTAGTCCTCCATGAACAGGTGACTCATTAAAAGTATTATTAAAGCATCTGACTGTGAAAACTTGAGGCAGCACGTAATTCTGGAAATTTTATATGTGATAAAAATAACATAAAATGTGATAATTTTCTATAACTTATTTTACCATATTTAAATTATGGTAAATTCACCATAATTTAATAAATGTTTGCTCATATTAACATGTTTGCAATTTGGTTCAGTTCTGTTCTGCAGTTTAGAAATCTGTTTCAGTGGCACATTTACCATAATCTTTAACAAACATTTTTCTCTTCAGAGAAATCCGACCTGAGGATTATATACAGTATCACTGGAGTTGGTCAAATTATAATATCTTGATTTCTTGATATCGTTGGGAAAACCATTTGTACTATTTAAGGTGTTCCTGAACAGAGGATTTGCAGGCTTTCTAAAACATCATGATTTTAGTTTTAAATAAGTCATATTTTTAAATGAAGGTGAGCTGATGCCAAACTGATAAGTGGAAAAGGCAGACAAAGTTCAAAGGAAAAACATACTATTTTTGGAGAGATTACGTCTTCTTTTGCAAAGTAACCAATATAATGTTACAAACTAAAAGTCTGTGAAGTAAATTAGAGATTAAAACAAAAGAAAACTTTTCCTGGCAAGAAGCTCTATCCTTTGAACATGTTGAGGGGGAAAAAAACACTACCGCACCCATGAAATTCCTGCATGTCCTTTATTTGAGCTCCTCATGAATTACCACTGACCAACCTGGTCCCTGTATGTTTACAGTGTCTCCATAGCAACCCACAAAAGCTCCTGGGCCCACCTCAGTGTCACCGAAACCTCCAAAGCTCACCACACCCAAATTAACTGATTTTGCAGGATGGATGAATGCATGAGCATTTTTTGGCATGTTTCATTCACCATTTCTATCACAGGAACTTGAATCCCACACGACACACACAATGTCAGGGCAAATGTTTACCTGGATTTGCATCACCTGTGTTTGATGCCCACCTCGCCTCACCTTGCTTTCTCCCTCCTCTGTGACGCAGTCAAACACAGCGTCAAACTTTGTTACATAAAGGTAGCTGCAGGTTGATGTATTTGAGTGTGTGAGTCAGCCTTTATTGGCTCTTTAAAGTGCTCATTCTGTGTGATACCGGTTGAGCCATCAGATGATAAGACAGCCATCTGTTTCGTAACTCCTGTATTCTTGAGGAGGGTCCAATTTAGAGACAGGCAGAAAAAAATGCATCCCAAATGCTAATGAAGATGGAAGTGACTCAACTGATTTTCGGTAAACAGAATACTTTTAGTAGTATATATACCAATGAACTAATAACAAATAAATCAGGTGTCAGATATTGATATTAGAAAAGATGACATGAGGAAATCTAAAAATTTGGTTTGAAATGATTATTTCTTTTATCAAGCAAAAAGAAAAATGCTGTTCAAACCAACACTGCCCAAGATAAAAAAGTAATCAGTCCCTTTGTTACATCAATAATTGACATGATTGCAAACCAGACCTGAGGAATCCACCTAAATCAAACCTGTATGACCATATGAGATTGGCCAAAATGGACGTCACTGACATTTATCAATCTTAGGAAACCAAAGCCATTATTTCCAAATAAAGTAAACATAGAACATTAGTGGCTCTTCCCACTATTGGACAGCCTATTATAATCCATGAGTGCATAAACAACTATTTAGACAGTCACAAAATAACCTAGAACACCTAATGCACTAGAGACCTCACTTCCTTCAGCTAAGGTTGGTGTGTGAAGAAAATGGAAACCAAGTGCAGACAGTTAGTCCCATATTATAGTGAAAGTTTATTATAAAAATAGATATGCAAAAATGAGGAACTACAGTACATGATGGACACAAAATAGTACCACAGGCAAACTAGGGTGGAATGCATTGATAACAAAAAGATCTGATGGAGAGGTAAAGAAACTGATTGGCTTTTAACTGCCGAGAAGGTTATTAGTAGAACATCACACAGGTGAGTATGATCAAGGTAATATAGTTGAATGATGACCTAAACTGAGCAACTGAGGGAAAATAATTTACACAGAGTAATTCAACAATATATGAAATCTAACGGAATAAAATATTAAAGACTAGTACAAAAGAAAAAGAAAATACAAAAAGGGGATAGTGTCTCTCTCCAGAGGTCAATGGGCGGGTTACACCCTGGACATGTTATCCAACCATCATTTGTAATTTTAGCAAGAAATGAGTTAATGGGTACCAAGTGTAACCCATGGTAAGAAAATGGGATACCAATTAAAGAGGCAAACTGACACTCAAATTTGAAAATAACCTTGGTGCAAAACACGGCCAAAACACTTAACACAATGAACAAGAGGTGCAGGATTTTAAAGTGAAGGCAGAAAGGAGGAAAATGCCAATAGAATGCACACCCAGAGCCTTGTTTAGAAACAAAGATGCATGGAAACCAAGACACATTCAAAAAGCAGCTTGAAATTTTCACTGAGAAGTTGAACAAAAAGAAAAGGAGAAGGAAAAACACCAACACAAAAAATAAATTCACAAACTATGACATCCTCTCCATTCACCCCAACAGTCAGCAAATGAGAATGACCCTGAACAGGTTTCAGGTTCAACACAGAAACTATGACATCAAACCAGCAGGAACATAATGACTCCTACTTGTCAAACTATCATTTAAAGGTTGTGAGAGGAAACAAAGGTAACCGAAAACCTGCAGACTCCAAAGAAAGACATTACCCTCATCAGCATAATATGACCTACTGAATTTGATCTTCTTTAGCCTACATAGTGGCTCTGTTTATTAGTTTGGCTGTGTTTCTGACTAACCTTTTACTCTGTGTGCTCAGACATGACACCACCTGTCGATCATTTTAGGTTTGTCATCAAGTGACCAATCAGTGGCCGCAATTTCTCCCGATCAAATACGAGCCCTTTATCTAGAGAAAATGTAGTTCGGTCAACATTGCGGGGTAACCCGCTGCAATCTTAGAGCATTCGAGGAAAATAATAGGAAATTCTTGTCAAATGTCAGTGGGGGACATGCAATTCCTACAGCCGTTACCCAGAGTGTGTAGAGGGGGGAATACAATTTATTACATTTCCAAAACCCAAACAGAGTCTGGAAAAAAGCAAGAGATGGATTAAGGCCTGTGGTCAACCTCATGTCCAGTTGAATGAAACTGATCAACGCAACTCCCACATGTTCCTCTGCACAAAAGTAACTGCTAGTAAGCATGCTGTTTTTTGTCATGATGACACTGTGTGATAGCCAAATCAACGACCTGTAAGTGAAGGTAGTTATGATTGATTTGCTCTGTGGCAGCGTGAAAACATGTGCTGCAGTAACTGCGGCATTTACATTTAAGCACCCTTTTATGTTAATTATTTTTAAGCATTTTTCTAAAGACAGATTTTCACAAGCTCGTATTATTTAAGTTATTACTCACAAATGCATCCGACACAGCTTTCGCACTCACATCCAGTGAGACTTTGTGCCCCTCATTCTTCCTCTGACTGCAAAAACTTGGGCTTCAACGTTGATTTCTCAATTGTTTCCCACTAATAACCTTACAGAACTGATGTAGGATGCTTCAGAGAATTTTCTTTCCTGTTGTCTTTGCCTCAGTGTTGGCTGATAAGGCAAAAATGATTCAATGTCTCGACTAACGCGCTGAGTTTCACCGCTTCTGCCATTGTAACACTGTTTGTTTGTCTGAGGTTTGCTCTACTTCCGCATAGGGGCGGAGCCAGTGGCATGTCAGGATCTAACAAATGGCATTATGAACTTAATTTGATTACACTGTATTTGAATCAGATTTAAATTTTTGTGAAGGATTTGCATACACTAAATCTAGTAAAAATGTAGAAAATAGAGCCAAAAGTTTCAAGAAAATGTAATTAAAATCGACAATTTGCAATTAACTTTCAACCTGTTATAGTAAAAAACTATTAAGTAAAAATTGCACTCTTGATTTTTGAGTAAATTAGAAGTTATGTATGAAGTCACTCTGCAGTGAATGAGCCAATTTATATGATCAGTTTACTGGGTCTTTTTATTCCATTTGTAACTACAGGTAATATAAGTCAAACAGCATAATTGGATAAATGCTAATTTGTATATGATACTCCGATACCTATGTATCCCAACAAAACTCATCAATTAGCTAAAAGATATTTATTCCTAATTGACTTTGTTCTCCCATAAAACAGTATGTTGTATATTTTTACGCAAAGTTTGGGAATCTTTCAAAAAACATTTTTTCAAACAACAAATTTATTTTTCTTTGACTTTTCTCTGAATAAGATCCAGTTAGTTTTGTCATTCTTTAGATGTGAGGTCACTGGTGTTTATCAGAATTAGTCAGAGGTGGCTTTTCTGAGAACCTTCCTCAGGGTTATTTTAATCTCCTGAACATTTAACTTCAAGACTGTTTTCGTGAGTGGTCTGATGAGACATGTGCTTCCAGAAACATGAATAAACACAGCATACCGATAGAATACGTGGACAATGAAACACTTTAATGTAACATTGAGATACTTTATTTGAAATCTAATTCTAGCACTTTTCAAGAGATAGTTACATTTTAAGAGATTTTTTGACCTATAACAAATGCAGTGTAATAAATAAAACCAAACTACAAAATAATAAAAGGCTGAATGCTCAGCATTCGCTCACACATGACATTGTAATTGTAATAATACAACAAACACACATTTTAGGTTGTAAGCAATAAATATTCAAGCTAAATAAATTAAATTCTACATAGTTTTGCATTTTGCACATCTGCAACTCTCTCTAGTCATTGGACTCCTCTTCTTATTTCACTGCCTGTGGAAAAAGGAATAAGAGATTAAAGAAATATACAGAGAAAAAAAGTAAAGTATTTTGGACAAAAACTATGCCAATGTTACTGTTTAACATTTTACTAAAGACACAACTAACCCTAAAAAAGTTAGTTTCCTGTTCATTTTTGCAGATTTTATGTCAAAGTCAAGATAAGTCTTTGTGCCAGTGTGGATTCACTGCTTGCAAGTTCTGTTCAGGTGTGCAAAATGTGCACATGCACAATAAGTGTGTCAGTAGTGCTATTGTTGGGACACGTGGGTGAATTTGCACGCTCTGATTCGTGGTTTCCTGTTACGCTGGAATGCATTGCATAGACGGCGCAGGCTGAGACACCCCATGCTAATGCAGACTAATTCCCCCAGCAGGGATGCCTCTTTGCATGATGCAACAGGCTACATTTCACAACAACAACAACAACAGTGTAAGGGTTCTCCCTGCCACCACTCCTTCCTGTTTGGCTTAAGGGTCACGTGAGAAGAGATTAGACAGACTTAGATACCTTTGAAGTGAATAGATCAGAGGAACATACTGAACAGCAAAAACAGGATGGCGTGATTACATACTGTTCATCCAGTGCTGCAAAGTTGCCCAAGTGAATTGGACAGGATGAGTCTGGTAAAGGTCTGGTTTTATTTTTAAAACTCAGGAACTGAACTACAGCTACATCCCTTTCAGTTATTCTTAGAATTTCATTTAGTGACTATGCAGTCAAACAAAGGGTAGCAAAATCATATAGGACAGCTTAACAGTTAGCTAGGATAACATGAGCAGAACTTTAAAGAAGATTTAAAATATTAAATATCTTTTTATAGTTTACTGTAAGATATGTATACCCCTTGATCTTTTCTACATTTTCACTCATAACAACCACAAACTTCAATGTATTTTTATGGATTTTTTGTGATAATCCAACAGTGTACTGAACAATTGTGATATGAACAGAAAACAGGTAAAAAAATAAAAATAAATGATGCATCATCTACTTTTAAACAACAATTCACTTCTATCAAATAAATTTCCCAAAAGCTGTAAACCACTGCAATGCATCGTCGCATGCACACAAGTAGGCCAAAAGCGGAGTAACACCCACCTCTTTGTAACCTGATGCCCTCACACGACGTCACCTGCAGGTTTCTGGAGTTTCTCCTGCTCTGACCCAGATCCAAGATAGGAGGCTAGGAAGTTTTTATGTGACCTGTAACTGCAAATGATATTCGCAATTAACATAAAAACTATTGTAGGTATTGTGAAGATCAGTGAAATGCAGATGTCAGGTGTTCTGAGATGCAGGCTACATGTCTTTGACCCCAAACCGATATTTATTTTCAGGTGTTCTGATCAAAAATGAAACTTGTTTCTCAGAAATACGTTCTGCTTTCTCTTTAAATCCTATCTGAGGAAGAGTTAATCATTTTCTTGTAAAGTATTTACTGCTTTGTTGTGTAATATCTTGGAGAGCAGCCAGCCCAGCATTCATTAGATCCTTTTTACTGGGTTGGATTTGATAAGGAACTCTAGAACCTGTCACAAACTGACACTAAGCATAGTTAATCTGCATTTCAGCATGACTAATAGTTGTTATGATATTAATTTATGGTGAAATAATACATTTCACTACAAGTCACGGAAGCTGGAAAAGTCTATCCATGAAGGTTGATGAGCAATCCCGGCACTGAGTGGGTGTGTTTGGGTGTGTTAGAGTGCTTTTTCATTCGGCACTATGTTAATACGCCAGGAAGTGTTTCTGGGCAGAATATCTGAATTGTAATGTGTGTTATGCTGGGATCTATGGGTGTGGATGGTAGTCAGTAATCTTCCCCTATTATAGTTTCGAGGGAGCAAAGTTGTTTTGTTTTTGTTTTTTTGTTCCATACTGGTGTCAGTGAAGAGTAACGTTTTGTCAAAAATGATAACATAAAAAAATTGAAAAATAATTGCAGAAGTCAGTAATGGTAATCATGTTGTTATCAGGTTTAGTTGTGTATCTTGACTGGAAATCTCTAAATAAGTGATCAAGCATCAGCAAAAATGAAAACAAATAAGACTATGTCTGATTTGCATGACAAATCAACAATATAGCTTAACAGGTTAATAGTGAATTAAACTTTTTTTTTTTACTGTCCCTTGTTTTTATTAAATAAAGAGTTTATATTTTTCTCTTGAGAAAGTTATCACAATCAAAAGATGGTAATTTTAGAACCCTGTTGCTTTTTTTTCTCTGATATATTGTAACTCACTTTTAACTTTTAAATCCCCAAACCTTTCAAATAAACTGAGGAAGCAAAAACTTTTGGACTCATTTCTTATCACTCTTTGTTTGCAATAAACTTTAAATCACCATCAGCTTTTTTTTTTAACAAGGAAATGAACAGACTTGTATACTCCAGGGTCATGATCTGTCTTACAAACTATAGTCTTGCGTAAATGACCATACACTGAACTCTGGATGCTGCATCCAAATGTGTCATTTGTCAGTGGGATTCTTTCAGACTTACTGAGCACAAGTCATGAGCAGGATGGCGCAGCAGCTGATGACTGACAGGACGACTGCAATGACCACGAGAACCGTCTGCACCAGATCCGTATTGTAGCTCTGAGTAGGAGGTATGAATGACCCCAAAGTTTGGATGCCACAGCGCTCTCCATCGTAGCCCTTCATACAGCTGCAGAACAAAGACAACCGATCCGTCAATGGATGCTTTTGAATCCTTGTTATGGCGATTATTTATCTAAAACTTGCTTTGAGCTTTACTCACATGCACACTGGCTCTTTCAGTCCCTCTATGTATTTGCAGTTGCCATGAATGCAGAAGCCCAGGTGGGTGGAGGTGCAGGGGTCCTCAGTTGAGGTGAGAGTGGATCTGTGGCCCCTTGTGATGTTGGTGTGCTGTGGGTTGAACGGAGTGGTGATTTTGCTCCTTTGCCTGTTCTTCCTCTTGCCTTTGCCCTTCCTCTTCCTCCTCTCATCTTTATCAGCATGCGCCTCTGTGAAGGGAAACAGTAAGTTGAACAGGAAATGGTAAAGTTGGAAATTTTTTCAAGTTTTACTCAAATTGTTTATGGAAAACCCAGTAAAAATCGATCAGTGTCATTCAAAGGAAGACCTGAACAGCATGCTTCATACCATGATCGATCATGTATCTGTGGTATTGTCCTGACGGTTCTTCTGTTTCCAGTTCATCATCGTCATTCAGTGGTTGATGGTGGAGCTCCCCATAGGCTGAATCGGCTGTCACTCTGGATATTTCACCTGAATATGTGTCCTCAGATCCCTGAGTACTCAGAGCGCTGCAGATGACTGCAAAACCACAGAAAGGCACACAAACACAAGGGTTAGATCAAACAAAAGTAGAAAGACATAAAAATAAAAATAAAAACAGAAGTAATTAGATTTTTTTCATTTTTCAAGACATTGAACCCTAAAAACAGCAAACAACAAAACTGAAACATAACATAGCTACTTCACCAGAAAATATTTTTTGCAAAATGTAGAGAATAAATGCAAAATTTAATTGTTCCTGCTATTTAATTCCCTGTTTTTCTCTCCATAGAAAGTACCCCTGGCCCAATGTCCAGCTATGTCTCTTCACTTGTCTAATAGAAGGAGCAATTGCTGTCATTATTTCTGTGTCTAATAAAAGAATGACCCCTAGGTTGAAGTGTTGCTGTAATTAGCTTTGTTCACTCTCATTTTTTGTCAATAGAAAGTCCTCCTGGCCCAGTGTGTCTTTATTTAGCTGTGTCCCATTCCAACATGAAGAAACTGATAGCGCTATTGTTGTTATTAACTTTGTGCGCTCTTCTTTTTTTTTCTGTTCCTTAGACAAAACTTTTGTTCCAGTGCTTTTGTTTTCTTTGTTGTTTATTATTGTATGTGTATCTCTCTTCTTTTTTTTTTTTGTCTGTAATCGCCTTTCCTGCCACAGTATATTGTAATTCAGACTGGAATGGTTCCTTTCTACTGTCCCTACACGCTTGCTCAGTATTTTTTTCAGTGTCAGTGAGTCAACACAATAAGCTTACATAAATAGTTAACCTATTACCAGCTGGTATTTTTTGATCAGCTGAACTGGTTCGGAATCTCACTGCATCATTTCTAGACTTGAATTGAATTTTGTCTGAACTGAAATATGACAGTGACTACAAAAAGAAGCCTGAAATATTTCTAATAATGAGAACAGTGCGAAAAATTATCAGTCTATATTCAAAAATAAACATTTTCTATGAGGAACATTTAATAAATAAGAATAATGTGTCTTATGACATTCTTAAATCGTTATTTTTGGTTGGACGTTGACATAAAGTCCAGATGTGTATTTCACAAACTTTTTTTTTTTTACCTAAAAGACCTGAAATTCTCTATTCCTCCCTGACAAGTCATCACTCGAAGACTAAACTTTTTTCTCTCACCCGCATGCTCCTTTCATATTACTAATTTAACTTCCGGCACACAGAATTAAAGTACGAGTCCAGACTTACCGATGCACAGCAGAGAAATGATGATGAGAGTGTTCATATCCCAGGAAGACGGTGTGTTGCGTATGACAGTCCTGCACTAATCTGTGTCTGACTCTGTGTGTGTGTGTGAGTGTTGGAATGTAAGTCGCTTGCAGATGGAGTTTGCTCTCTTTGCTTCCACTAGGTGCAGCTTTTATAGAGCAACGCCTGCCACAAAACTCCGGGGGGAAAAGAAGGGTGTGAGTGTGTGTGACACGAAAAGAAATGTGTGTGTATGTTTAATGATCAACTTGCCCGTGGTAGCACATTTTTACACCAAATGTCCTGAAATAGGACTGGGAATAATTAGACTAAATGAGGCCAGGACAAATTAAACAGATGGATGTATTCTGGCTCTATTCTGGTCACCATTAGAAAACAGAAATAGCTGTTACTGGATTGGTCCATGTTGGTAAATTTCTTTCCACATGTCTCTAATCATTAGACTGCCTTAATTAGACTTCCTGTGTAGTAGTCATAGTATGATGAAAAAAGATTTCTGTCTTTTTTTTTTTGTCACACCTAAATGTCTGAGATCAATAAATAAATCATATAACCAGACAAAAGTAACACATAGACACAAAAAGAAGTTTTAAAATGTCAAGTTATTTTAATGGAATTTCCAAAAATAATTTTGGTCCAGTTGGCTTTACAGAAATGTTTCAATTCAGTCACATTGGTGGTTTTTTCAATATGAAGGCCATATAACCTCAAATGGATTTAAAGCTGGACTTCGACAGAATATCCCCCCTAAAAAAAATCTTTCTTTTTTTTTTTTTAAACAGGAAGCAAACCACCAGAGTAGTTTCACTTTTCTCTGGTCAGTCATCAGACTTTTTTCTTGAACGTCTTTGGGATCATCCAGTTGATTTATGGCAAATATGAGAGAGCATTTTGTACTCTTTTTGGTCATCTGTGCTTTTTTACCTTGGGACTTACCTACTGATTTCCATTTTCTTTACTTCTGTTGAATCAAAAAAACTGACCTGACGTTTTTGTGTGACCTGGATGAGCTGTTGATGTCCTTTAGGAGTAATTTTGGTGGCTCGTTACTCCATATTCCATATTTTCTCCACTTTTTGTTCTCACTGTGTTTCATGGGAGCATCAAAGCCATAAAAAACTGAGTTGTACCCCTTCCCAGATTGATAAATGTCAGTGACTTTGCTCCATATCTGTTCAAGAATTTCTTTAAATCAGGGGATAATGTGTAACGTTTTAGCCTATTTAATGTTGTCAGTAGGTTCTGTTTAAGTGATATGTTGATGTAGAGGTTAGGAAGATTGAACTCAGTTTCCTAAAGAAATGGTTCATCATAGTTAATTCAGAATGTTGACAGCTACTTTTGGTTTGAATGACTTGAATTTTTTTTTTTAAACTGTTGTTTTTTAACTGTTGATTAATTTTTTTATTACCTAAATGTATTTATTTTAAAAGTCCATTTCAAAACAGCTTTTTGTATTTATGCAGGAAATGTGAGTGTTTGATGATTTGAAACATTTAAGTGTGACAAAAAGCATAAGGGAATCTGTCCTTAAGAGTGCAAATACTATTTTAGCAAGAAACTCCTCACGGCGGCAAAATGTTGCTCTTGAGTTCAAGAGATGGAGACATTAATCAAACAGAAATGAGAAAACACACAAATCAAACATAAAATCACACAAACAACATTTTATTTGACAATAAAGATGCATCCACATGTTTGTTTTAGTGATTGGCTGTAGCCCAGAGACATGGCTGAACTTTGTACAGGGTTCAAATTGATCATAAAACAAGAAGAATCATAAAATACGTCCTATGACTGGGTGTGTGACAGTGTAAAACCATATGAAAAGAAGAATTTCCAATTTACCTGAAGTCTACTCTGAAGAAGATTGCGTACAAAAGCTAAAATCACTCTGGAATAACAGTTCAACACACTTATATCATTTTGTAATTTGTAAAATATGTAATTAAAAGCTAAACTTCACTCCGTTCAGTAGAATAAGTATTCCACCAAGAACTCCTATATTAAATCAGGATTAAAGTCCCCTTCTCCAAAGACAAATTCAGGGATAAATTTGTACATTGGTCCAATTACATTATCCTGTGAGAAACCACCTTCTAAGTTATTATCAGATAAAAATTATATTAGTTTCACAGGTGAGTCCCTTGCGTGCCAGTCCAATTTTATGATTGCAAAGGATTGATAATTGGCTTCATGTGGAAATACGATTAAATGGTGAGAAGTTGTCTAAAAATAGTGATGTGGCATAAAGCAGTAATGTGGTAACAAATCATGACAGACATTAAATGGTGTATAATTAAAGTATTATGATTTTTTTTCTGTGTTACAATTTTTTTATGGTATCTGTCACAATGTGTCTCCTCAGATTCTTTACTAAAAATTTCCATGAGTTTTGTTTCGTTCCACCTAGAGTCCTCTGGTGTTATTGTGTGTGAATTTTCTGTGTGTGGGTTTTATAAAAGGATGCTTAGTGTTGCTATTTTAGTCTTCGGTAACCAAGAGGACACCTTGAGGCTTGGGTGGGGAAGCTGCTCAGATGTTTGTGTTGCTCATGTTGTTGTGTCTGTCGAGAGGCTGTCCCGCCACACATGCTGTGGAGGAATCCCATAGTAACCACTCAGAATGCTAGGAACCTCTCTGTCTTCATTCCACAGCCCAGAATCTCCTGAGAAGTTTTGTTTATAATGGCCGTGGAATTAGATTGTTTGGATTAGGTGTAAGAATGGCAGTGTAGATATTAGATTTGAATGTGTGGAAAGTCTGAGCCAAGGCTAAAGAGAAGCGCCTTGTAACAGCCACCCACTGTAAACACACCGCTGCCTAGTTAACAGCCAAAAGGTAAAAACATTATTTGTGAATTATTTGTTTTCAAAAACACTCACAAACTTTGGTGAAAACGTTCAAGAATAAACAGATCTGCAGGAACGAAGACACTTGGTAAGGAAACCACTGCTAAATGAAATAAAAACATGTTTAAACCAAAAGTCAAAATATAAATACATTTTATTAATTCAAAAAGACTTCATCAATCCCAGAGGGAAAAATCTTCCAAAAAAATATATTGCTTACAGCAGAGTCTGGACTTTCTCCCCTTAACTTTGATTGTCTGTAGTTGATTTTAGTCAATCAGCAAGAAGAATAAGAAGTTGTGAACAATGGCGTTGGTTTACTGCACTGTTTTATCAATGTAGCAGAGCAGAGGACGTGAATGAAGCCGTTCAGTCAGTGTTGGTCAAATATTGAATCAACATTGACAGCCTCCTCATTTGGCTCAGCACTTATCCATTCACAGTGGAGGATGGATGTTTGTAGAACAGGCAATTAAGTAAAATTCATGGGGTTGAACTGACACATTACATACGTAACAAGCAAACATTAGCCACTGGGTAAAATTTTAAACTTCAGCACAGTCCATGTGTCCTGGAAATAGCCCAGACCCTCTGGACAAAGCAGACAGTGTAGGACAAAGGGATAGTTTTCAACAGGCTATTTTTGCACAAAATCTCCAGAGGTTGTCCTTTTGCTGAAAATGTGCTATACAAATAAACTTATCTTGCCTATGATCTTCCACCACCTCACCTTCTTCTTCCATGATGAAAATAGTTTTGGACCTTACTCTGTTTTGTTCACATTAAGGATCAGATGACTGGTCCAACAGCATGCCACAAAATAGTCTACCAGCTCTCTGTGATCCATCATCTCTGATATTCAGATGAAAAATTGCAAATTGTTTTTCCAGATAACAAGCTAGTAAAAAATTAGTAAATAGCCCACTAAACAATCACAAACAATTTGATTAGATAGCTATTAAACAATGTTAGCAGCTAAGTCTATACTGTGACCAGCAAACATGATTTTGATTGGCTACCAGTCTTAGTTTTAACATTGCTAGGTGTAATTACATGGTAATGAACCATTGGAAGTCGAGACAAGATAATAGCTACATATTAGGAATTTTGCAAAACTATAGCTCAGACATTAGAAATAACTTTTGTTTTATGTTTAGTTTTTTTTTTTAATAAAAATTGTATTCATTACTTTTTTATTATATTGTGATGCTTTTCACTTACTATCAATGTCTGTAGGAAAATGCTATGCAAATATTTCAACATACATTCAAGAAAAGCGTAAATAATTTCATAATGACAATAGAGGGAAAGTTGTGATGCCAAACTCAGCATGTTCGATTCTCTGGAAACAAAAATATCTGGACAAAGTTTTGTTATCATGCATGACACGGATGCTCTGGATTAATAGGAAGTTAGACTTGCTGACGGCAGAAGTGAAAAATACTGTGAATGAATCTGGAACGCTTGTGATTGTTTAGGTCGTTGTTTTGGACAAAAGTGCTTAAAATATCATGCTTTACTCTCATGCTGCTTAAGAAAAATAATAAAAGAAATGCCATGAAGTCAACATGAACCAGTTTTGAGCTGCAAAACAATTTCATCCATGCTACACGTGGAGGGATTTGTTTTGTCAAAGGACACGCAAGGATGCAGTTTAATGGGGCTTCACTTCCACCAACAACATTACTCATTGTATGAACAGCCTACTATTACTTATGCAATAATTTGGTAAGAACAAGTTCTGAATTCTGGAATGCGTCGATCCGCAAGTTTTATATTTAGAACAAAGCTGAAGCCACCAAGTGGGTGTGTTTGTGGGTCTTAGTGTATTAGTGCATGCTGATGTTTTTAAGTATGTCTTAACACAGAAGTCGAGTTAATGTTTATGTGTCATCACTGCAAGTCATTTGCATAGAGAACATATGAAGAGGCTGGAGTCGAGTGTTAATTGTGGCTCATTGACTTTGGAACAGGCACTAATCGACGTGCAGAGAATTAAATGTTGCCATTGATTAACTAATACTGCAACTCAGGACAGTGCATGTTAGATCACAAATGTTCTGTGAGCAAACTTACTCATAGTTTAGAATTTATCCTGCTTTCTAAAAACAAAGCAAGACCATTTTAACTATTAGCATGGCTCTGATCAACTTTAGAGACGTAGTTCTCAGTCGAAAAATGTGGGAAGACGACAAGTCGCATGGTATTGACTTAATTTACAAGGTGGTTTTATTTTAACTCTCTCATGTAGTTGCACTAAAAATACAAATGAAAAAACTATGCAATGCTACTGTATTGAAATAATTTGTCTACATCTGGAAGTTTGGAGTTGTTTAGGAGCGTTTGGGTTCAAATCTGAGTTCTGGAGTTTACGCTACTTCTAATTGTACATATGGAAATCTTAAAAGTTAGTTGTGAAACCATGGACAATTTTACACAGTATGTCCTCAATCCATCTTGGATTGGGAAAAACTTCTGAATTAGGCAATTACATAAGTTTTAAATCCTGAAAAGTTGGTGTTATGAGGCAATAGTGCAAACTAACAGTGTACTGCGCAGAAAAAAGAATACAACAAAAAAGGCAGGATGTTGAGCGGGACATTTTCATTTGAGTATTTCCAGCTGGTCTGCACATGGGCTATCATTGGAATTTTCTTGCTTTCTTTCTGTCTGAAATCCTCCCACCCCTTTAGATGAACCCCAAGTGTTTTTCTTGGAATTGAATTTCTCAATATTCCCGTCACAGTTTTTAGTGCAACTGAAGTGTTGATGTTATTTTTTTATACTGGTTTTAAATGTTTACTTTGAATTTTTGAGGAAAATCTATCATTAGCTAATGTCTAAAACTTGGTGTTCAGAAAAGTGTCTGTGCTCCCCTTTATTGTAATCCATTTTAATTGTTCTGTCTAAAACAAGCTATGTTAGCAACATGTGAAAGTAACTCTTCATCGGTGAACTACAATATAATTAAAAGATATCCATGTACATCTTTTAATTGTATAAATCATAACCATAAATATCATGCATTTACTTATTTATTGAAAAATGCATTTAATATCTTAATTTTTCAAGATGAAATGATTATGAAGCAATCGCAATGTTTGTTTTTTTTAAAAAACAGAATTGGGAGTTTGAGATTTAACTTAAAAAGAATTTGAATATGAATGTTAAAGTATGTGTATACACATCACCAATACTTACACCAATACAAATTGAAGATAAACCACAATCTTTTAGTTGCCTTCTGTAAGGTTCTGGCCAGATATTTCCCCCCTTTTTTATCAGAATTGATTGACCTCACTTCAGATGGTTTGTTTCCTGGCACCTACTTTGCCATAAACACAGTCCATCCATTTTCCAAAGGGTTGAGGTTGTGTCAAATCCACAAGCTTTATGTTAGCCTGTACTGTTATTTGCAAGCCAAAAGTTGTGATGTTATGGGATAATTATCCTGTTAAACCTCCAAGTATGAAAGTTTCAACCATCAGGCCCAAAAATGTCAGGGTCAGGCTCAGATGGAAGGAAATTGGTTAACAATGACCTCCAATGCTCCGACTGACTAAAATGTGAAAGCTGTTAAAAAAAAAAAAAAAAAACTAAACTATTGTCAGTTATCACAGTGAAAAAGTTTTAAATTTAAAATGGCTCTTGGCATGACAAAGGTCCTACCTCCAAACGTTTCAGCTTCCTCTCAACTCAGTAATCACACAGTAAGACACAATTATGCATTCCATTGGGAGAATAATCCCAAACACATATTTAAACTGGATTTGAGGGTGATGCTGGGGTAAAACGCGACTCATGTATGGAGACCTTAGTCCTTGACACTGCCGTCACGTGTTCGATGACCTTTGCGACATGCCTTCCCCGTCTCTAACCCACTTTCCTATCTAGCAACTACTAAATAAAGTATACTACCTTAAAACAGCTGTTGATTAAACTGGATTTGGATTTGACAAAACAGGCTAACATTAAGCTTCTGGTATGTTAGAATAAAGTACATAAAAATAAAATTTAAATAACCCTCAATTTAAAATTGTTCTTCAAACAAATGTTTAGATAAAATACAAAATCAAAAAAAAAATTGTTACTTCTGTCTTAAGACTGGTGTTCAAAAAAAAACACACTACATAAAACAAGTTGCTTTTCTTCTGACTTTAGACCAAAGTCAGTGCAAATAAAATAAAATACATAAGAAAAATTGTCTTGTGTCTCTTTCAAAGTGAAATTAAAGAAAAAGAAAAGAACATATTAACATCAAGAAGGCTCAGTAATTGAAGCACAATTTTAAGTACAAAATTATACAAATGATTTAATTTATATTTTGAGGATTTATGCCACAAAACAGCTGATACTTCATACTAATTAATGCCAGCTCATCAAGCAGAGATGTGAAAACTGCATGGAAACTTGTGAGAAAGGAGAGAACATGAGCTTTATTGTGGAAGTGAAAACAAGGACACACATAAGATCAGGTAAAAAGTCAAGTTGCATTTATATTCACAAATAACAGAACTTTAAAAATTGATATGTCTGTCTATATATTAACACTTAAAAATAATTTAGAAAAATGTAACTACACTACAAGTCCCCGTAACAAAAGTCTATCATAAATATACAATTTAAAGCAAGCTACAAATAAATATAAAATATCTACAGTGGAGAAAATAGAAAGAACATGAACTTATTTGATCGTCTTGTGTGAGATCTCTGCCCTCATGTGGGTGGTTTCTCCCACTGGAAACCGTTTTTGTTTGTCTCACTATTCATCTTTTCAAACTGAGTGTAACAGGTGCCGAAACTTAAGAACCAGTACAGCTGGAAAACAGTTGCTACCACACAAAGAGCTGCCCTCTTTTGAATATTTTAATCTCTACGGGTTGATCTGTCTGCTTGATAAACATACAGCAGTGCTTTAAAGTGTGGGCTTGTCTGGAAACATCTTTGTATGGTCAACTTTTATTCAGAAAAGAGGAAAAATCCAGCGTCAATCGCCATGGGGGTATTTCCACGACACTTTAAACCGTCTGGACTCCTTTGTAACCCTGCCGCTTCAGCTGCCTTGGGAATTTGTTCTTCTTGTACCTGTAAAAAGCAACACATAATTCATTTCCCTTCGAAAGGCATCTATTAAATCTCTGACCTTGTTTTTATCGGGGCTTTAAAAATCATTTGAACCTTCCCTAATAAGGGTTTTGGAGGCATGAGTAATCTCACCCTGTGGTGTGACATGTTTCTACAGGAAGTGGGATGCTAGTGGAGTTCTTTACACCCTAAAGTAAGTAGTTTGCTGTAAAACGTTGAAGACACTGTCAGGGATACATAAAGACGCTGTGATTCACGCTTAAAGATGCATTTTCATGAAAATAATCTGCATTTTAGTTTAGATTCTACACTTTGTGTCTGATATAACTATTTGTTATTTGTAAAATTGTTTCCTTTGTATTTATTTATTGCATTCTTGGTTCAAAACAAATAATCCTTCTCCTGTAATTACAGGTACCTGTCCCTAGAGGTCGCCATATCCTTTAATTTTTGTCTTTTAATCTGTGTCTCTCAAAGTTAGTGTTGGGAGCCAACTGTTTGTCATAAATAAGAAACTGGAAGGTCTAGAGTTGATTTCCAGAAACAAAGAAGAACATACACATTATCAACATATTTCAGAAGAAGTGACCTGCATGTTTTAGATGATTTGGGAAAACTAGTGAGCAAGTGGTTTGATATTTACAAATCTTTCAACAAGTCAAAATTTTAAAAGTGTGGCATGTATTTGTCGTCAGCCCTTCTGACTGTTTATCACCTTTCGCTGCAACTGCTGCAAGTCCTTTAGTGTATGTCTTAGCTTTGCAAAAGTAGAGACTAACATTTTTATTTTCTCTTCCTTGCAAAATAGTGACTAAACACAGGTTAGTCATGCTAAATGGATTGCATTAGAAAAATATGCAATTGCAATAGTAATATCAGATATTGAGACATTACCATCAATTTGGATAACTGCAATTTCTAACTATTATTTGATTTCATCATTAAAATGTCATCACTGTTAGGTCACTAAAATTTATATCAGGTGGAGGTGTCTCTGGCAGAAAATATCAATGCAAATGGCCAGATACATTGCTGGCATGTAAAATGTTAAGAGTGCATTAAATATAATATTATTATTAATTTATTATTATTTAATATGTAATCCAAGTAGTTATTTCCATTTAAGATAATGCATATTACATATACATACATATGCCTATGTTGATTGGAAATCAACATATTGTGTAACTTTAATTTTAACTACTCCATTGTAACTCAGGCTGCATGTTAAGAGTTGTTTTCCTACAGGAGGGTCAGGATCCACCCCACGTCATTTTTAAACATTTTCCAGTCTTGAAAATGTTTTTCTTTGTTTTTTTTTTTTCCAGGATTGCCATATACTTAGCTCCACTAATCTTCCTGTCAACCTTCACTTAATTCACTTTCCCTGGTGAAGAGAATCATCCCACAGCATGATGCTGCCACCATCATGATGGACTGGAAAGTGATTTGAGAGGTCCAAGCTATTCTTCTGTAAACAGACCCAACTTTAAACTTCTTCACATTTATGATCACTGTGGCATTTCATATGTAAACCAAAAGGGTATATTTTGGACTAGCCTAACAATCTAGTCTTGTTGGCATGGCAGGGTTGGAAATTTTAAGCCTGAGATGTTTGAGAACCACTGATGTTGACCTTTTTTCCCAGGTTCTCCTGCTTTTGTGCTCTATATTCTCATGTGTCTGTTTAATGATCTGAAGCCATCTGAGTCAACTGTTGTTTCAAGTGTGACTCATAATCAGCTTTAATTGCTACCTGAAGCCCCTAGCCTTTATCTTTCAGAGATCAAAAGTTACACACCACTAAACTCATTCTTTCATGGATGAAAGCCTTACTTACCACTTGTAGAAGAAGTATAAAACCCCACTGAGACCAATAATCAGCAGGGTCACACAGAACAAGATGACGACCACTTGCTCTTCATCCATTGGCCGACCAACAAGCTCTGGGGTGGCACACCTAGGGCCATAAAAGCCCTTCTTACACCTGCAATACAAACAGAGGTGTCACGTATTAATTATGGATGGTGACAAAGCAAAGGAACAGGAAACACACACACACACACATGCATCACACACATACATTTAACACATGTACCTACTTGCAGTGGTGTTCTTTTATGTCCTCCAGCAGAATGCACTTGCCATTGTTAAAGCAGTAGGTGTCAAACTCTCTTTCGCAGCTTGTAGTTGAGCGTTTGGTCATATGAGGGCGCTCTTCCTGACCTGCAACAGATTTAGTTTGTTATCAACATTCATGTTGATCCTTTTGGGTTAAATATTCCACAGTTTATTAATAGGGTTAGGGTAACATTATTACAAACAGTCTAATAAGGATAAGGAATCTCTTTTGGCTGCAAAGAAACAACAAAAACATTCACGCCTGGCAGGAGGAGGCTTGGACCAAAACTTTTGGATTGTAAAGACTACTCCACCCATCGAGTCATATTCACCTCCCAAAAAACAGCAAAGCATTTCTGATAAATAGTTATTCTGTTAACTAGTTATTAATTTGACCTACAAATGGCACAATGGGCTCAGCAGACCAAAAATAATTTTTGAACAATGATGTTTGTGTGAGAACTGAATATGTTTGGGTGAAAACATGCTTATTCTGTACTCAGTAATGTAACTAGAGCTTGGTAGAGTAGCCAGAAATCCTAATCAAGTAAGAGAAGTGTTACTTCAAAAAAACATTACTCAAGTAAAAGTAAAAAGTATGATGCAGTAAGACTAATGTCAAACCATGAAAATGCTCTTTCAGTTCACACAGTGGTTGTGGTGCTTCTTTAAAGCTAGTAAAAAGACAGACATAAACCTAACTCATGTTGCCACAGTCATTTACTGTCACAAGTTGACACTTCTCACACGTCATGTTTGTGGTGGATGATGTTAATAGAAACCAGATGTACAAGACCCATTAACAATACTCATCCTTGTCTGAGCAATGTTTATGTCTCCTACCAAATACAGGCTCACCGCCTGATTAAAAGGTGTCAACCCTTAATATATGCCTATTTTCTTTAATAACATTTGTACACTGAATATTGTCCAAGAGGATAACGGAAATATAAACTGTTAAAGATTTATTTACCTTATTTATTGTTCTGGTAACATAAACTCTATCAATGTATTGTGCATTACAGTGTAATAAATTGAGAAGTTAATAGAAGTTAAAAATAAACTACATAATAATTATGGATTAGCAGCCGCTCTCGCATGAATGCACAAGTTCCCCATCTGCCCTGACCTAAACAATTAAAATACATAAAATTATCTAAGATAATGGAGTGTGACTGAAGGCAGTCCAGCACAAAGAACAGGAGCTAATTTTGTTGCTTTTAGCAGAAAGCAGAGGACACCTGCTCACCAGAGGGGAACATGGAAGCAATAGAAACATGTTTCAGTGCACAACACACTGACAAGTTATATTATTTTCTTTGACGTTTGTTGATGTGGTATCACACCTGGACACCATTCCAAACCTATTTAAACGCTACCCGTTTGGTCTATATCACAAAAACTGCCACAGTTATAACCTTCAATTTATTAACTACATTTTTCTCTTAACCGACATGTATTACAAAAACCTTTGAGACCTATGTTCAGGGATTAGCATGCGATCAATTAAATCAAAATCACCCCCCACAAAAAGTTGTAAATCAACTTTATTGGTCATTACCTGCAGTTAGAGAGGAACTGCCTGTGGTTTGGACTCTGGGTGAAATACTCATGGTGAGTACATATGGCCAAATCAGCACAACACCTGTTGATGAAAAACAGCAATGATTGTACTTTACACAAAAGAAAAATCAGGTTTGAGGTGAATAAAGGAGATAATTTTACAATTCAGCAATTGTTCAGCGAGAACTATTATTAAAGTGGTTCTCTGTCATCTTAAAATACCTCTAGCCTCAACAATGGCATAGCAGCTCAATATCAACAGATTTACAAACCATTATTCAAGCAGTAGGTCAATGATTGGAGAAGAAAAAAAAAAAAAAAGCCTCTTTTAAGCTGAGTCACGCTGACAAAGAATCCCTGTTAGAGTTATTCATGTCCTTTCAAAACGTGAGCTGGTCTTCGTAAATCCAAAACCTCACAATCAATGGATGTGTGCAGATGTGACATGGTTTGGACCAGATGTGAAGACGGGTTAACCTTTAATATGTCAACAGTTGGAGCTCTGTCACTACCCAGTGGCTAGGGGGAAAATATCAACTGGTTTAAATGTTGCAGTTGAAACAAAATACTCTTTGTTTCAAATGCTGTAAACATTTGGTAATTTCAACTAAAGTGTATGTCAATTAATATATTGACATATTTGTCATTAAAATCTGTCTCAAATCTCAAAAAAGGATCTTTACTGTACCAAAGGTCATTTTCATTTGGATAAACAATCTAGGTATGTAGAAACTTGTTTTTTTGACTTCACATGATTTATAGCCTGTGAGAATAGATCTCATTATGTTGATTAGACCACAAAGATCAGTTTTAATTCCTCTTGGCTGACTCTGTTTAGATAAGGCTCTAAGCCGCCTTAAAGGAAAAATCCAGAAGTCGTAAAAAAGTGACAGAGGAAAATAACCTAGTTTGGTAAGAAGTGTTAGCGCCGGTGCCAGCTGCAGGATGTGACGTGGAGCGGCGTGGTGGCCTGGCCCTCTTTGCCTGTTCTGACCTGCAAAGCTTTATAACGCACAGCATGTAAGGACGCCCACATTCCAGCAGCCAGGTTAGAAAAACATACGGCTCTAAATCCAAGATGTGTTTGGATATGAATCTAGTAACACTCGCCTCAAAACACCATCCATTTAACTGTTTTTGTTGTTATGGCTGCTTAGATGTTATTCTCTGTGTACAACAAGGAAACCCAGGCTGATTGTTGGGAGCTTTTGTAACTAGGTTCAGTGATGTGTCCATGAAATAGCAAAAACTTATTCCTTACTGATAAATCACCTTTTTAGTCACTTCATTTGAATAAATAAATTAAATGTTTCTCTCTAAAGACACCAATGGCTGTTCACTAAGTGAACGATTTCCAAAGACTAGCTCATAATATACATAAAACAGGTTTTCTGACATTATGGACAGCTAAATTTCCATTTCAAATAAAAATGAATCTGTCTTTCATGGATCCATAAGATAATCAACTTGATTGTGTTTTATATGAAGACACTATTAGTAACAAATTCTTGCTAAACTGGGTAAAAAATTTACCTTAAACATCTGAATTAGCGCAAATCTAGAACACATTCTGTATACCGAAGGGATTAGTGAAAATATAAATGCATATAGAAACTATTTTTATGTAAACCCTTCTACAAATTCAGTCATGGATTCTAGTTTTCCCTTATTTAGTCTTCTCATGAACCTCATTGAGTGAAATTCAGAATATCCTAAAATTTAAAGAAATAGTTTAGGGATACTATACTATAATATTTTTTTTTTTTGTATTTTAAACAACATCTTACCTGCAACAAACAACAATCTTTGCATAATCACTTTGAATGAACAGAGATTAGTACTAACTATTCAGAGCAAGGCAAAGCAAAAAGGCAAATTTCTTTCAAGATAAAGGTGTCATAAATGTGTCATAGTTTTAGTCATAGCTCCTCTAGTTTACTTATCTTTTAACCACCTTCCCTTTTGCAATGCTAACCTGTAAGAATAATCTTCCTGTCACCTCCTCTTCCATGTTTCAAGTATCTGTAGCAAAGCAACTGTTCTTCAAATAATGGGGAAGCATTACCTCTAAAACTGATTTCTGGTTTACCAAAATGAGAATATCTCTACTCAGAACCAGAATCCTGACTGCATTTGGGTTTGGAATAGAGCCAAAATATCTGCCATCATTTAGTGGATCCATTGCGGTTTGTATTCATATTATTTTTTGTACATTTGAGAGGAAGATCTTTGCCCACCCTCGTGGCTGAATTAATGTATTTGTCTTTCCTTGAATTGAGTTTGATTTTTGTCCCCACGTTATAATGAACATAAAGGTCATATTTCCCAAAGTAAGCTACATGTTTGCTACCTTGCCTTTCAATCTCAGTTTATGACAGGGATGACTTGGGCTGATTTCAACATCTGATATTAAAGGGGCAGTATTATGTATTTTCTGGGCAGATAGGGACATTTTTATAGCACAATCAAGTAACCCTGTTGCCTTCAGTTGTTATAAAAATGTTGTATATATCAAACATGATTTAAAATAGTTTGGACTTTGCAATTTATCTACTTGAAATTGGGCCTCTGTCACTTTAAGAAGCTCCTACATTTTCAGGTACTTAGCATGTCATCACAATAATGTTTCCCCATTAATACTCTAAAACTTAAGTATGTAACTTTTATGAAAAATAAATAAATAAGGTTTTTACATATAAAATTAGCACTATGTCATGGTGGTTTAATGTAAAATAGACAATCTGTGAAAAAAAATCCAATTCCATGCCTTTCCCATATGGTCTTGGTGTTATTTGCACAAATACACTGCACCGTTAAAAACAACCAATCAGAGCGAGGAGGAGGGTCTTAGCGCTGTCAATCAGGCTGTTCACATCCTCTCCCTTGTTCTCTGGCTCATTACAATGGAGCCTGCCATGACTGCTCAGGCTAGTTAGCATAGCCACTGATGCTTTGAGGAAACAAGCGCTAATACAACTAAAATTATTAAATTACAAGCCAAACATGTGATTTTCCTACTATGTTTCTATATGCGACATGTTTGGGGTTACGGATTAGATTGAAATGTTCACTCTGGGACCTCTTCAGAAAAAGAAAAAAAAAATACTTAGGTTTCCGTAAAACGCTGTATCTGGGTGGATGCAGGAAAAAAAACATGGAAAAACACTTTATCATCTTTTCTGCGTAAATTCCTGCCATTTTAAATATAAATTATCAGCCATTTTGCTAAATTAAAAGGCATTTCATGTCTGAAATAGTTTTGAAGCACCTGTAAAACACAATCAACCAATGAATATAGCTGTTATAATTGTGTTTAATTTTGGAGTGATTCAGTTTAATACGTTTTAAAAAACTCAAGTGAACTTTAAATTTGTGATAGGAAATCAGGTTTACTTATAGTGAAGTATGACAGCACTAGTCTCTTCAAATAGGAAGGTTTTTGAAAGGGATATTTTGAAAAAGTAATACCATTTTGACTATCTAGCATCCAGAAAATTGTGCTAAAGCAAATAAGAACAAGCTATAGATTTTTATTGACGTAAGACGTCTGGAATTTTTCATTCTTCACTTTAATAATAACAAAGCTACTAAATTAGCTGAATTATAAAGATAGGTGGAAGTAGACTGTCAAACTATACCTGTATAAGGAGTGCTTATTAAAAGCCTGTCCTACTTGTTTCCCTTTGCTAAGTTTTAACTTGCCTGCCGTCCCAAACCGAGAACAATATCCTGTTGTAAACACGTCTAACCTCTAATTTATATAAAAACAGACTTTACCGACGAGGGACAGGAATGCTGAGGGTCTTCTGGTCCGCATTTCAGAGCCGCTGTTTGTCTGGGTTATTACAAAGAGGCGCTTCCGACTTGCGAAGGTGTCTGTCAGGAAGGGAAGAAGGTGCAGGCTGAGGCTCCTTAAGCCAGAGGATGAGTGAAACCCCGCGGGGGCTCGGTCATGAGGCGTGGGTGGGTGTGGTGAGGGACTCCTGTGATTTACAGGGCCACGCAGACAGTTTATATCAACGTGGTTCCAAGATAGCCAGTTTCATGACGCTGCACTGTCATGGTTTTCTCAGTCATTGCTTTCCACTGAAACTTCCGCTGATTTGTTTGTTTGTTTGTTTGTTTAAGTCACTGCTTTAATTCAAGAACGTGCAGTTTTTGTTTATATTAATTTTTAACCTTCCTGTTATGTTCGTTTCTGAGGTATAGAGCAATAATGTTCGTGCTTCAATTTGACCCGGACAGTGTTTAATCATGCAATAGTGTCAGAAATCAAAAAATTCTTCCAAAACATTTTTGTTTCTGATTATTAACTCCAATACTAACCTTTTCAATCAATATTTGTACAATTATGTTTCTTTATTTCTCACAAATAAAGGATCAGTGACGACAACCTACTCATTTACTCATTTGGACATAAAAAATGTGTAGATTTTTTATGTACACTGAAAAAAACGTAGACACAAAAAAACAATAATTTCCTTGAAATTGATCTTTGGTAAAATAAAATTTCTATTGCATTTTTTTTGTTTGTTTTTTCAATGGGTGACCTTTAAAATTGAACTTGAGACACGTATACTGTTCAGGGTCAAATTGAGCTGCTGATTAAAATCAGGACAAATCAGTCATGCAGAGAGTATTTATGTTTTCCTCCACTTCTGCTGAGGGTCCACTTAGTGTGGGTGGAGTTTCTCCACGGGAACAGAAAAGATTCCCATCAAAAGTTGCATGAACACCTGCTTTCTCGCAGTTTCCTACTGAAGTAAAGAGAATAGTGAGAAAGTGGGCTTGTGGGTGTCCGCGTGTGCATGTATGTGTGTGGTGTGGTGTGTGTGTGTGTGTGTGGTTAAATATGGTTCATAGCTGCAAGGAAACACATAGAATTTTTTTTAATGTTTTTTTATGCTTCAACTTGACTGCAAGGTCAAATTGACCCGAACAGTATCTATGTAAAAAGTAAACGCATGGGGGTTACAAATGTGTAAAATCAATAATTTTTCAATTTATATGTAGAGTGCACCTATTAAGACAAATAGAAAAAGTTTAATGCAAAAAAAATACTTCCAACTATTTAAAAAAAAAACATGTAACTATAACACGGGTCAATTTGACCCGCAACATAACAGGAGGGTTACGGTAAGTAACATATGTTTAACAACAAAACAATGTTTTTGCTATTTTTAAATCTTTACTTTAACAACAGATTAACAGTTTTAAACCAATTTTAATTTCAGAAAAGTTAATTTTTTACCTAACATAAGTGATACACTGACCTTGATTGCATTGTTTTATAACTAATTGGAATGTGTGCAAGTGACTATAAATCTGTGTGCATGATTCGTTTAAATTGGTGGGATTTAAATATTAATAAATTGCAAACTACCTAGAACTGCTACACACAACACTAGTTCATCTGTTGAGCTCATAAGTCCTAAATGGTGCATAATAGCTTTAAAGGCTGATCTGCAGCTTAAAGTCTATCTGTTTTCACTTGACATTTTTATGTTATTAAGCTGAAAGATAAATTATTTAATCTGGTTTTAATAACTGTTTTGCTCATCAATGTTGTTCATTCACAGTTTTCCTTTGGTTTAATTGGTACTTTCAAAAACTACATAAGCAAATGTGCATTACATGCTAAAGAGCAAGAGTGAATGTTTAACACTGTGATATCATCTACTGGTTAAATGTCGACAGAAGTACATGCTTTCAAAATAACATTTTTGAAACAGATGTTTTATTCATAATTTATTACAAAACCTTAAATAAAAAAAGAAGGCAAATAATTTAATCAAAATAAAATTACAATAAATAGAATATTTTTCCTCATTTCTTTCAAGGGAAGAACTATCATGGAAGTGTTATAACAAAATTCAGCATTCACATTGCAACATGTTATTTTAAAATATGTACAGTATATCTCAAGTTAAAAAAACACTAAAAACTTTGTTTTAAGTTATAAAATAAGTTCAAGTTGTGCAGAAACATCATGAAGAGGAGTTGATGATGTCACACCAAAGTCTCTGATCCAGCGGCTTTTATCAGAGGTGCTGATTTTACGCATCTGCAAAAAATAAAACAAAATCAAATGTCATCATTACAAATTTGTTCAGAGAAAAATAAACTTATACTCTGCAATAAGAATGCAAAGTCATTAGTGACTATAAATCTTGATTGACACATGTAAAGTACTATAAAAAGCTTTTTAATGTCTGCATCACAACACGCCTCAACACGAGCAAGTTCTTTGGTTCTGCATTAAATGTGTGGCATCAGAGCCCACAGTTACTTACCTCCTTTTGATAAAACAGCAGAATATAAGACCCAGAACCAGAATGATGGAGATCATGACACAACCAAAGAAGATGGGAATAATCTTGTCCACAGTTAATGGTTGGTAAGTCAAATCGGTGAAGATCTCGCAGCGTGGCCCGCTGTGAGAAGGCATGCAGCTGTGGAGAAGAAAAACATGTGAGTGCATTCCTAACGCAAACATGAACCAACCTGTGTAAAACTGTTGTTAATACATTAGGACAGGCCGGCGTCATCAGTTGTGTGCTTACATGCAGGAAGGTCGGCGGCTGTCTTGGGGGTAGATGCACTTGCCATCGTTTAAACAGTATTTTTCATTTTCTTCTCCACATGGCCTGACTGAAAGCTGAACCTTACTTTGGTCCGTGGTGCCTGAAGAAAAGATGCAGAGAACACATGTCAAAATTAATAAACAGAGTCCTTCCAACTGATGATGCTATATGAATGGAGAATTAAAATAATTAAAAAGTCTAATATAGACAAAAAAACAAAATGGAAACTTTTTCAGCTGTTAACTGAACAAAAGGCCTGGTTTAATGCAATTCCTTCATACTTTCATTCTGTGTCAGTTATTCATTACAGTCATGAAAATAATGAGATTATTTTCCTATATGGAAAATTAAAATAGCTTCAATAAGAAATGATTCAGAAGCAAATTTTTGGGGCCTTTTTCTCTTACACTAATTCTTACAACATAAGAAAACTATTGAAACGTACTGTTGACTGTCTGGACGGTTAGAGACGAATTTAAGAAAGAGGGTGACACAGTGGTCAGCGTGATGTCACTCAACACCTCCGACTTTCCTGTTGTGGCCAGCAGAAGCAGCACTGTCACTGTGAAGGTGGGAACTGGAAAAAATAAAATATTTTAATTAATATTAGAATAGTGCATGAACAGCTGAGTTTGAAAGACTGAAGTTGAGGTTTAAAAAAGACTGTTTAAAAGTTCTACTGTTCAACTTCCATGCCCTAAAATGATGAATTTCATTTTGCTTACTACCATTTTGCACAAAATTAAAAATCATATTATGGTTATTATTTCAAAAGAACACGTTACAAAAAAGCAAGAAGCTCACCCTTCCTTAGGAATGTCTGTCTTTGTGTGGACATGTCTTCTGTCAGTGAGATGTTTTTTCTGCTTATCGTCTTCTGACTGCTTAGACTTCTGTTCTGTTCAGGCTATATAATGTGCTGCAGTCCTTTGAAGATGTTTCACAGCCAATCAAAGACCTGCCAAGTTTCAACAAAGAAAGAGGCATTTCCTTCGGAGAGAAAAAAAACCATCCACATCCTTCTTTTCATTACATTTCACCTCTGCATGCAGAGGCAACACCTGTGGTGTTAATTGCTGCCAGGGGTGCTAGTGGTAGTGCGAGGTTCATGTGTTCACCTCAAGGCTCCTTTTATTGAAGGTATTCTCTGGAAGCACAGACGCAAGCCAGTCAGAGGCTGAGTGTTAACCTGAAGTTTGTCTTTTAGTTTGTTAGACGTAGCTCCACTGACAATCACATTTGTTGTAAACTTCTCTGTTTCATCAGGGATGAGGTTACAAAAGCAAGTTTCTGGCTAGATTATTGTCTTTGGTTGCCTCAGTGTCTCTGTCCAACAGGTGCAGACAAGATCTGTGCATGACACAAACGGTAAATACATAACTGAAAAATGCAAGAGAAGTTGTCTGACGTTAGCAGCGGTTTCTTCCTCCTGATGGTTTAATTCTACAATTCATAAGCTGTTTTTATGAATTATACCTGCTCAATATAAAAAATACCCCCAAAATACAGAGACTTTGAATTGATTTGAATGGGATGAAGTTGAATCCAACAGTCTACCTAGCCAATCTTATGCAATAACTTAACACACCTAGGCTTCTAGACATAAAAAAAATAGTTTTTTTGGTCTAGTTTTTAGTACAAATACCTTAGTACACTTAATATAAGACAAAACTAACTTACAAATAACTTTTCAGCAAGAAATAATAACTTGTTTTAAGTAAATAATTTATTAATATTGATGAAAAAGTACTAGCTATGAGTGCAATCATCTGCTAGTGGAACAAAACATTTTTCTCATTTTATAAGTTAGAATGAATTGCTCCACTGGCACATTATTTCACAACAACTTACTGGCTTAAACAAGCTCCTATAGTCCACCAAGATATTTTAACTAGAAACTAGCCCAAAAGTACTTGGTAAGATTTTATGTTTTCACTGTTTCAAAACAGATCATCAGACAGGGTGTATTAGTGAGTATGAACATGGCTTGGTTGTTGGTGCCATTTTGGTTGGGCCAACTATTTTAAAAATCTCTAGCCTACTGGTATTTTACCCACAACTATCTCTTGGAATCATGAAAAGTGATCCTAAAAAAGATTATTTCTTTTCGCCTTGTTGATTGCAGGGGTCATATGAGAACAGGCAGAGTAGCTGATAAAAAGGTAACAGTACTTGATACAAGTACTCTGCACTACCAAACAATGTAAAATACTATCTCATACAGCACCTTGAAGCTGATGGCTACATCAACAAAAGACAACATTAGAGTGCATTCCTGTCAGCTAGGAAGAATGGCTAGCATTTGGCATAAACTACAAGACAGCATGAATCAACAGTTCAGGCTTGTGATGATGTGGGAGTATTTGCTTAGCCAAACTGGGCCCCTTAGTAGCAATTATGACTAAACATCTCAGCCACCCTGGTCATATCCATCCCTTTATGACCACAACCATCACAAAGGGTTCACTTTCTGTTCGTTACAATGCACAATGTCTCCACTGAAGTTTCCTGGAAATGATACTGAGGGTGATATTAAGGGGAAAACAGTGAAACTGGGTGTAACCAGTTTCATTACCCTCCCCTTGATTTCACTCTGTTAATTTTGGTGTCAAGACCATTTGTTGCTACATAATCTGAAACTATAAAAAACAACAAAAAAAATACTGTTTTCTTGAGATGACAAGACAAATCTAGCTTGGCTGTTTCAAGTAAACAAGTTTGATTCACAAGTCTGAGAAATAAACACATCACAATTAGTTCTTGTAGGTTTTCAGGGCTTTTGTGGTTGAGAGAAAAAATTTTTTGTCTGGCACCCAGATTTTACCAAAGTGAGGAGACAAGCTAAACCTTCCCCATTGCATTCCATTGAAGATTTTACAGTTTTAAAAAACATAACTTCAATTGCAATGTTTGTTTGTTTTTTTTTGCCAGTATCCTCTCCAAGTCTAGAAAATGTGTCAACTATTCTAAGCTAAACTTCTTAAGCTATATACTGTTTACATAATGTAATACAGTTACATCTAAAAACAGTGTAGTTATCTGTTGTGATACTGCATGGTCCAGATAAATTTACAGTATTTATTACATCTCATTTGAATGGAGATATTTTGGAGATATTTCTTGATTAAGCCATCCTTAAACTAGCCCTAAATTATAAAACATGGGTCACTATCCTCAGAGAGAAAGTTGGGAGACAACAGATGAGCAAGTCCCAGACTGGTTTCTATTTTCCGGTCTTGTGAAACCATATAATTATTGTCACCAGGGTGGTTCAATCCTTTTTGTGGTATCTGAATTTTCTTTAGAACTTCCTTAAAACACCTTTTTCATGATGCAGATAGCAACTTAAATTACAGTTTCAACATACTTGTTGAATAGTGTTCCTGTTTTAACTTGTCAAACAATAGTTATGATCTGCATGTTGCTGATTTTGTGTCAGTTAATCTTTATTTGAAAAGAAATAAAGGTGGCACTTATTTACACTGTGTGCACAAGTAATAAGTAAGTGAGTATCTGGACCATTTCATCAGTTTTTTTACACATATTTTCAGACTTAAAGCTGGAGAAACTTCAGTGCTGAATGGATTTAAACATAGCAGGTGATGTGTATTTTTGTAATGAGGTAGGGGGTTGGCCCACCAAGGACAACAACATATATCAAGATGATGTATATTTATCAGGCAGTTTCTTTTCATTGGGCAAAATGGGTCAAAAATAGATTTAACTGACTCTAAAAAGTCAAAAATTGCCAAAAGTCTCTCAGATGGATGCAGCACTCTAGAAATTGCTAAGTTATTGGGGCATGATCACAGAACCATCCAACTTTGTCAGTCAGGGTCAAAGGAAACATGTTGAGAAAAAAATGGATGCAAATTAACTGCCAAAGATTTGAGAAGAATCAAGTGTGAAGCTACCAGGAACCCATCATCCTTCAGTTCTGTCATATTCTGTAACTGCAACCTGCCTGGAGAAACTAGAAGAACAAGATGTTCAGTTTTCAGAGACATGGCCAAGAAAAGACAGGCTGAAACCTGACCAACGCTCAATAAGACACATAAACACAAGTGTCTAGACTGGGCCAAGAAATACCTGAGGACAGATTTTTCAAAAGAACTGGTGGAATGGAAGCAACTCTTGATGGGCCTGTGGGTGGATCAGTAAGGGAAACAGAGCTCCACTTTGATTCAGACAGCAGTAAAGTGAAGGTGGGATATTGATATGAGCTATTAAAGATGCTTGGACCTCAACATTTAAGGTGAATGAAAACAGTCTACCTCTCTGAACAGTGTCTCTAAGGCTATGTTTGCTGTTGAACAAAAAGTTGTCAACATATCAAGAAACTGACAGACTGTATGAAGGGAAGAAATGGAAGAAAAGAAGGAAAATTAAGGTGGAGCAATTGGTCACAAATTTGTTGCTATTTATTGTTTATTGGAAAGTTTTGAGTTATTTATAATTCTGACTTAAACCGATGCATATTAAACAGATAGATGGAAAAATGTCTTCATTTGGTTGCACTTGCATAATAGTTCTGCACAAGTACAGTCACCCAGTAATTGTGCAAATACAGATATACTCCTAAAAAAGTCAAAACCTCACATTTGTTTTCTTAAACATTCATGTTGAATGTAGAGCACTGCAATTGGTGATAAAAATAATCCTTAAAAATATGGTTGCCTACTAAATGTGTACACAGTGTAAGGACAAAGGCAGTAAATGTTGCACACACTAGTTATGGTGCTTTCCTGTCTACAAGTAGTATTAAGATACATTAGCCCAGAAATTGCTCAATATAGACATATAATTCAGATTTTTGTCATAGTTCTGTTTGCTGTACTCTAATTCTATATTTGTTATCAATACTTTCTGCGCTGTTTTAGAATTGTAGTCTGCCTGTAGTTTTAGCAATGGTAGCGCAGGAAGTGAACAAAGCTATTCAGTCTCTGTTGGTCACGTTTACGAATATTGAACTAACATTAACAGTTGCTTCATTCAGCTTGGCTCTTCTCTCTTCACAGTGTAAGATGGTTGTTTAGAGCACAGACAAGTTCCGGTAAGCTTCTTGCTGTCGAACTGGTGCATTATATATGTCACAGGCAGACTTTAGCAATTGGGTAAAATTTAAAATCCCAACACAGTCCACGCCTCCAGAAAGCAATTGTTTCTCAACAGCCAAGAGCCCAGGCCCTCTGGACAAAGCAAATAGTGTAGGATAAGGGGCTGGATTTGACCAGGTTGGCACATCTTAACAATTGTCAAAAAGTAAAACAGAAAGAGCAAAAATAATTACCACTGTTCAGCATCCAAAACCAGAGGGAATGTTTCCCAAAAAAAGCAATGCCTCAACCAAAATGAATGATGAGCAAAAGTCTATAAAAAGAAAAATTCAGAACTCATATCATAGAGTCACTCAAACATGCTGCCACCATAAGTAGCACGATATTAGTTGTTACCTAGAATATAAAACCTAGGTCTATTTTCGACAAAAAAAAGTTTACATCCCATGAGTCCAATTATATGGAAATAAAATACTAATAATGAAAAAATAAACCCATTGACATGGCACTGACTGAAACCCACTTTTATTAAGACTTCTTTCTTGTTTACTTTAAGCATATTTAATAAATCAAAACACTGCAGTAGAAAAAATATTAATCTAACACGTACAAAAGCAAAATCTGAATTACAATAATAAAATAAATAATAAATATGGAAGTAGACATGGTACATATCAAGTAGGTTTCCAGGCAAGTATGAAATCTTGAGGTCAAAACTGTTGAAATAAAAGTGTGTAATTGTTTAGCAGAAAGGTTTGTTTTTGACTGTGTACTGAAATGTATGCAGGTTATTGCATGTTCATATGCTGTTACCTCTCTGCAATGCAAACTAAAATGAAGGGTGTATACTATTTTTAATGCATCAGTGCATTTCTGGCAGCAGTCACAGTGTTTTTCATGAGCATGGCAACAGTCATTGGACCCACACCTCCGGGAACAGGTGTTATGAAACCTGCTTTCTCCTTCACTCCTAAAACAAATATCAGAAACATGATACGTGTTAAGCAATGCTTTTTATTCTCCAGGAAATGCAGGTGATGTGCAGGTATTATGATACTTCCTCTGCTGAGGCAATCCTGGCAAAATGAATTGCTTGTTTTACCCTCAAAATCCACGTCCCCGATGAGCCGGACTTTCCCTGTGTTCTGGTCCAGGATTCGATTTATGCCGACGTCAATAACTGCTGCACCCTTTTTCACCATGTCTGCTGTGATCAGACCTGGAACACCTGACCAAAGGAGGAACAAAAAGGCATATTTATCAATAAAAAGGAATAAAAACTTTCAGTAACAGTCTTTTAGTATTTTTTCTTCCTGTCATGAGAACTATGAATGCACAATACATCAGCATTAAGATAAGTAACGGCTTATCACTTTTTAACATATCAGTATTGGTCCCATAAATAAAACTGGGTCAATATTAATAATTAATAATGTTTTATTCAAGTTTGTGTTTTAGGAGTTGAAAGTTGTTGTCCATGTGGGAGTTATTTGGGTAGGTGACAGTGATAATGATGGAGCGCAGAGGAGCATGTCAGTGTTGTAGTGTTTTTTTTGTTTGTTTTCATTTTTATTATTATTTATTTAACATTGAATATCAATATTAGCCCAATTTTTCATATTGGTACGTCCTTACTGAGAACTAGTGAGAAAAACTCAGACTTAGGGAGGGGAGTATAAATTAGACACAATAATGGAAATTAGTGAAGTAGCTCACTTAATGTCTTCAAAACCTTCTAATAAAATTATATTAAAGTAATGTCTATGTAGTGTTCACTATTTCTCTATTTTGAAACTTAGTCGAAGGATTTATTAATTTAATTCCTCATTAAGTAAATCTATAAAGCACCCTCTGCAAAAATGTGCAAAAGTGTTTTTTTAATTAAAAAAATGACCTTTTATGGCATAATCTCCAAATTAATATTTTGAAACATAATGTACAACAGAACATTTATTTAATAAAAAAATACAACTTTTTATTTTTTTTTTTTACATCCTTAGTGCCACATTTATGTCCCCACATCACTCTAGAGTCCTCTGTTCTCAGGTTTTCCCAAATATTTCTATTATATTTACTTTTGAGGACTGAGAAGGTCATTGAAGAATAACAATTTGTGTCTGGTGATGCATTTTTGAGTTGATTCAGCCATGTAGTTGGATCATTATACTCCCAATATAGGCATCTATTTTCAGCTCTATAGCAGATGTCACCATTTCATTTTTAATGTGATCTGGTAGGAGCTTATTATCTCACATCCTTAAAGTTTACAAGGCATTTGGAAGAGAAACAGGTTCATAGATTCTCTACCATGTTTAACAGAGAATGCAAGTTGATTTTTCATACCTTTATCGTTTTTAAATGAGACAATAACCACTTAACATGTAAATATGGTTTTAATGGTTTCTATAGACTGTAAAGGTGATCCTCAATGCTGTAATGTCCTAACTTTGAGCCTTGGGGATTTTTTATGTCCCTTACCATCAGGAATTGGTTCCCTGGGTGAGTCCCTTCTTTTAAGCTCCATCAACACTCTACAGTGGTACTAATAGCTATTTTTTCTTAAATTGAAAAAGCTTTGTAAATATCAAACTGCATTTTCAAAGAATCTGTGTGGGGTGTGAAATAACCCAGTTAAATTTTGACCCATCTAAGCATTTTAAACTGTGAAGATGGTCAAATGCAGTCCAGATTTGTTAAAATCTGGGAAATTATCCTTTCATACAAGTTCCAGATATTTGACTGTGACAGCCATGAATTACTAACCACTGCTGTACCTATTATTATGGATATGAAAAGCTATTTTCTTGTAGCCCTTTCCTGAACACATAGATCAGCACGCATCTCCCTTCCTATTGTTTTTTTCATTTTGAAGAGTAGCTAAGAGAACTTGGTCAATGTTGTATTATTATTATAAGGGCTGGTTTACCAACAAAAATAATAGCAACTTAAAAATGTATTGAGAGTATATGTACTGAGAGAGAATAAAAAAGAAAATAAATATTTTATAATGAAACAGACACGGTATATCTCACAAACATAAAATGAACTGAAAGGTTAATCTTTTCATCAAGAAGAGAAAAATCCTTTAATGCAAAATCCTTTAATGTTGTTGGATATGAGACGTTGGTTACACCCCGTCATTGGGGGTGTAACCTGGCACCCCCAACAACGTTGTTACTACAGTTTTACACATGATTTATAGCTTCACATTCCAACCCTATAAGACCACCTTGTTCTTCATAATGAGGAATAGAGCTGAGAGACAAAACAATTACCTGGAAATTTCCACATTTCCAATGCAGACTTGAACAAGAACTATTCAAGTAAGGGCTAGTAGGCATTTTTCATAATATTTCCTCTTTCCTGCAATACCAGCCTGCATAATTCTTTTTATGCAAATTCAAAGAGTCTAAGAGAGCAGAATCTACACCTGTTTAGGTAGAAGAATTATGAAAGGAGAATGGATTCTGGCACAGTAAACAATTTACATTCCTATAAAATGAAATAAATAAATATGTTTGGTTGCATATAATATCCAGTTTAAAAAATTGTAAGCCACAAATATCTAACAAACTGCTTCCCAAACTGCATTTGTAGTACAGCTAATATATTTATGTAAGCAAAGTGTATTTATATTAACACTTTTCATCACAGTGAAATGAAGAATGAAAGGATACTCCACAAAAAAAGTTATATTAAAATTAAATTAAGAGTATTTTTATAGAGCCTTGTCCTAGGCAATGAATTTAGATGAAAACAGGATTTGATGTGATACAAATTATAGACTAAAAAATATGTGAAATCCATGATATCTAAAAACTAAACTATTCATGGATATATTCTGTTAGCGCTACATTTGATTTTGAGTTGTTACATCCAAAAGCATAGGTAAGAATTATTGCATTTAGTAAAAATTGGGATAATATTACTTCTATTTCCTCAGTTACCATTTAATTCCAACTTACTACCATTTTGTAGCCATTAGCAAACACTTAACTGATCTATAAAGATAAATTGTAAAAAATCTCTCTCTCTCTGGTAGACTTTAATTACCTGCCGCTGCTATGATGATGTCAGCCAGGATAGTAAGTTTTTTCAGCTGATCCCTTGGTGTACATCTGTGAGCGATCGTCACTGTGGCATCACCTGAGAGGCAAAGAGGAGCTTTTAGATTGAATTAAGCAACAAAAATAATCATTTTTTTTTTAATCTAATGTGGGTAATTGTTCTTTGTTTTATGAAAATTTAAGTTAGTGAATATGGGAATGGAAACTCAGATTTATCCTTCACAATGCTAAGATGTTAACATTGCAAGAATATTAGACTGAGAATAAGGCAGAACTCTAAAACTTAGTAAAAACCACATTTACTGTCAATGCCATAAAATACTTATGTTTTCACAAATTTTATAGATCTCAAAAACGGCACGTACGCCAATGAATCTAAGTTTCTTCACTACAGTGTGTGGCCCTTGTGACTAAGGAAGTCTTAGAAAGAAAATAGAAAGTATTGTAACACTGGAACATTTTTGGGTAAGATAAAGTAAATGGCGGAAGGTACAACAAGTCCCAGCACATCAAACCTTCGGGTCGCTTTACGGATGAACTATTGTCTGACTTTTAAAACATGCATTGTAGGGACACATCAGTTTATAGTCATGTTGTAGGAATTTGGCTTATTTTAATGTCATTGCAAGAGCTTAGTATGCAAAACAAGTGCACAGGTTGTGCTTCAGTTTCATCAGCAATGAAACTTATACAATGAATTGGTAAATATCTAATAAAAATAATTCAAATGATAAAAATAATATTAAGACAAATGTGACATTTTTTCCTGAGAGACTATGAGCACTATGCAATGCAGTTCTATGCCCTTGACCTGATGCATAAAATTTGTTTCCTTCAACTTAAGAAAATAGCTACTAAGATGATGCAGCAGGGATGAGATTATTGCTGGTTTCAGAGATTATAAGAGTAATTGTACAGTATTACTGTACAGTTTTATTTCAACTTCGGGTAGTTGAAATAAAATTATCACATTGCCCTTGAACATTTTTCTATTTTACCTAGCTTCAGTTGACAGGATTTTGTTTTGTTTTGCTTTTCTATTCTTTGGCCAAATAAAGGCCACAATGTTTGACTGCAGCTGCTGGCAGAGAGTCATTTGGGAAGCATGTACAGTATATCTTTCTTTTGGCATGTCCTGTTGGAGTCAAACCACACACTGAGGAAAACTGAGCGCAAATAGATAGATGGGGCTTATAGTGTCACGACTGATAGTGTCTTAGTAATAAAAAAACTGCAATTAATGAGGTTAAACTCTCTTCTGTAAAACACTGATGGATTAAGTGTAAGTTGCTAATATAAAGTAGGCTACTTTGAAGAGAGGTGTTTGGCGAGAGATAGGAGTGCAGAAACTCCCATCAATAATTTGATCAACTTAAACGCCACCAGTTTATTGTTTTGAATTTGCTTTCTCTTATGCTGTATCCCCATTTTTTTTTTTGTTTTTGCTCTTCTTTCTTTGCATAATTATCAATTTCGGTCAGGGAAATGAACATAACTATTGTAAAGCCTGTACAGCTAAAAAGGGAAAAACTTTAATAAACAAACTTTAATTTTTATAAATACTTTATAATAAGTATTTAGTCTGCACAAGATGTCACTCACTCAGACAGGAAGTAAAACCATCAACTAAAAACAAAGCTGTGCCACAATTTGATATACATTTTTGCAAGAGGAATATGACACAATGGTAAATGAACCTTTGAATGTATTACAGGGATGGATGATATTGACTTTACCATAGTATTTGGCAAGTATTTATTGTGCAATAACTTTGCCATATTTTGATTTATAATCACTTTGTATGTACATAGTAGTTAGATCAAACAAAAAATGGTTCAAACAGCAAGCATAACAATCCAACACACATGCTTGTGTTTGTCATAACTAGAACAAAGAAACAATTTTGATTCATTCATAACATTTCAGATCCTATAATAGTATTTTTCTTTCCTCTGCTATATGACACAATAATTGCCCATTCCTAATGGATCCTGAATCTTAGTCCGTACAAAACTATCAATAGCCTTTGCACGCAACTAACTAATTGAAACTTTTTGTGATGTATTTCCGCCTTTCATTTATATCCTGGAAGAAATTTCTAAAATGTTAACAAAGTTGTGGTAAAAAAGTGTTGAAACAGTTACAACTTGATCAGTGATCTATTTAGGAACAGTCAGAATGTTATTTTTGTATTGTGTATTTTGCATCAACTTTATGCTCACCGGCTGTGAACAGTGTGCTTTACCTTTTATTGTTGGTAATTCTGAGATCCTTTTCCAAATTAAGATTTAAGTATCCATTGAAAACATCTGGAATAGTGCAGTTGAGGGCTAATGTATGCCTTATATCAAATCTACAGAGAATGTTTTTTACCATGCACACTTAAACTGATGAAAGAGTTGGAGGCCAATCGTTGCTCAGTGTCTTACCCAAGGTCGCATGTAGAGGCTAGAATTGAATTATTGTTCTTCTAATTGGCAGAAAACACTTGTTCTGTTTAATCCACCTGAGGCTTCAATATCAAGGGAGAAAAAACTTTATCTGTTTGCAGATGAACCCGGTCGTGTTTCAATCTAGCACAAACCTGCCAACTGAATAACGCATATTGTTTCTGATATATATTAAGAGGGTATATATTATGGAAGGTGAGTAAATGTTTCAAGTCTCTGGATCATTGGCTGTTCTGTCTAAACAGTTCCTATTCCTGCTGGTCTGTTTTTATAAAACTGAATTAACCACAAATAAAAAATAAGTGGAACTGTTAAAGGAAGAGCTACTTAATAGCTAAAGATTGTTCCTCCTGTAACTGATAAAAACTATGGAAAATTAATTTGTGGGGACAACCTTTAAGCCGCCTACACTGATTGCAAGGGTTTCACCCAAGTATGAAGGCGTGGGGAAACCAAGCGCTCACTGTTGCACATGCTATAAAGTTCAACTGGAATTGTACATATCCTTTCATCTGAAAAGGGTTGAACCACATAAACAAGTTCTCACAGAGTCTTGTGTTACCAGATACCTGTTTTGCAGTGACACATACAGTAGATAAACTCTAATGCAACTGACAAACAGCTGTATCAATGACAACAAAACTGATTTTTAACATTGAAATAGTCATATAAGCTATAATAATATTGTAAATTTGTCTTGTTCCATTGGCAGATTATTTCACTTATAACTAGTACTTTTTTTAAATCAATATTAAGAAATTATTTACTTAAAACAGGCTACTATTTCTTGCTAAAAGTTAATTATAAGTTAGTTTTGTCCCATTTTAAGTGTACTAAGAAATAATTCACATAGCTTCAACAACATAGGTAAATGTAAGAGTAATGAAAATATTTACTCTTTCATTGAATCTCCATTCAGCTCTGAAATTTAGATGTTGAGCTATCAATTTCAAATAAACAACATAAAGACATGGATCGCTCCAGGGCTGTGTCAATAATTGCTAGTAGTGGTGGTTTTATGTTGTCAAGGTTATTTCTGGCACACACCATGTGACAAACTTGAATTCTTCTGAAAATGATTTTGACTTAACTGAACTCGAATGGCTTCCACAGTCACCGGATCTGAATCTAACAGAACACATCTGTGATGTAGTGGAACAGCAGATTTGCATCATAAATTCAGCCGACAACGTTGCATCAACAGTGTGAAGCTGTCATGCTGATATGGATCCCAGATTTTTGAGGAATGTTTCAGAAACATTGTTGAATTTATAGCAAAAAGAATTAAATTAGTTTTGAAAACAGGGTCCAATCTGATTTTCCTAATGAAGTGGCCAGTAAAAGTGTATATATTTTAATAAAATGTGATGGTATGAATATAATCTTTGTATGTTTCAGTTAACTTATTCAGACCAGCATGGAAATTACCAAGTAACCCATTTACAGAATGTGCCTACATTTTTAAAAGGGCATGAACCATGGCAGAAAAACAGCAGTTAGAAATAAATCTCAAAACAGTTTGTTCAAAAACTGGTAAAACTGGTAAGAAACTTGTTTTCTGTACTGGTTTCTTCCGCTCTATGGATTCTTGGAAACTGAAAGCTGGAATTAGCTAAAGAATGTCTGATTGGTTGGGACTGCCACAAACAGGCTGAATATCATTTGCTATAAACATGTAAAGAAATGTAACTCCCTAGAGGCCTTTACTTGTTTTCCTTATTGTAATTTCTTAAATGAGATCAGAAATCACAACTTATTGCATTTTTTATTATACTGCTTAGCATGTGTATTGCACCTTGGGTCTCTTTATCCTGTCATATTGCTGAACTTTGACAGTTAAAGTAAATCTTGTTGCTTAATGCAGACAACACCTTTTGAAATCCGTTTCTTCCTTCCTGCACCCATATAAGGACTGGATCCGTTTCCCAGTGGTGCACAGTGCCAAATGTTTCGCCCTGATTAAGGCTTTCACACTCCCTTCCTTTTATCCAGCAGGACATGTATCAGCATTTTTTTTCTTTTTTTGATAAAAAAGGCAGGGAGTCATTGAAGTGTAAATTCATATCCTGACAAAAGCTTAAAGCATCAAATGTCCTTTAGGAAAAACCAGGATGGTGCAACTTGAATTTTCTATGAAGATGTTTGTCATATTATTGGGCTGACTAACTTAGATTGATGGAACAGATAAAAGAATAAATGCAAATCACTTAGCTTACCTCCAGGGCGTTCATGGTTGCGATCAGTATGCAGCAACATAGCAATGGGCATTCCAACATTTTTCGAGCGACCAGCAATCAAGACATTCTTCCCCACTGTCTCAATTCCTGTGTAAACACATTCCCAGGAAAGAAAATGACATTTTTTCTTTAAAAAAATCACCATGATCTTAAAGATCTACCGATATTTTGTTGCAGATTTTTATGTCAGATTGCCTTTTGAACTGGAGGGTTGCACAAACAAGTTTTGTGTAACTTTGTCCTTTTTGAAACATTGTATTTAGGTTCAATACTATAATACAAACAGTGTAGCTTTGTTTGACATTAAAATTATGTAGCATAAAACTCCACAAGAAAACCAAAAAAGGCTTAGGATTAAAAGGTTAGATGGAGATTATTTTTAGCTTTTGGAACTTCTGCTACAAGCAAACACCTGCAGATTGAAGCAAAGGGACTCAGTTATTTGAAGAGCAAAGAGGTAAACCTTAAATCCATAAAATTTATGTCAATTAAAAATGTTGATCACACTAGAAATCAGCTTTTTTGCTCTTAATGAACACATCATAAGTTAGGTTGGCAGAGCTCTTGATAAAATAACATTTCAAAAATAAAATCACTGATTGTTTATAAAAAAAATCTATTCCAAAACGCACTATAAAAAACAATGCATCAAGAAGTCCTTTAAAACCTTTAAAGGTTTTTTCTTGCCCTTCATTAACATCTTTATTGCCAATGTCTTGCAGCAGATAGAAACTTGCATTTTACACAATGTTTTTCACCTCCCATCAGTGACATTCTGTGAAGCAACAGTTATCTGAACTGAACTTTACTGATCAACAGCCAAGTTTGACTGGAGGTTTTGCTTTTCTTGAGCACAACCACCAAACATTCTTTCTGAGTTTGTTGTTGGTGTAAGAAAAATTTCCACTATTTCATTTATTTATTTCAATTGAAGGGTTATAATTAAGTTAATGAAGAAAAGTGACACATTAAATCTAATACTCTGATCACACAGGATGTTTTTTTTTTTTCAACTGATCAAGCCAATTTTTTAAATAAATGATAGTTATAGGTTTAAATCAAAGAGCTACATATCTATTTTCTGTGAAAATCCTGGCGCTTTAGACATTGTCAGTGTTGCTCAATAGACTGTTACAAATATACATTTCTAAAAGATAAACTAGGTGACAGGATTGTCTGGCTAATGGTTGACTTATTACTATAATTTCTGTGCCAATTCTAATATGGCACATTCGTACCATGTTGTGCATATTGGAGAGACTATAACACAGAATAAAACTGACACAGCACTCAACACAAGAAGAAACTAATTTTAAGAAAACAACCATTTATGAAAGGATCAAACATGATCAAAATTATGAAGATTTTACAGCACATGCTATGGTTACTAGCAGGACTAGAAGCAAGGAATGGTTATATTACCAGAGCTAGTAGATCTTTACTGCCCTCTAGAGGATCATTTGTTCAGAACAAGTACAAGTAAACGTCAGATTTAAACCTTTGCTGATTTACCAGCTCTTTTGATCATCTCCCAGACAGCTGCAGGCGTTGCAGGTACCATCGATCTCTGGTCCAGGCACAACTTTCCAATATTCACAATATGGAAACCATCAACGTCCTTCTCTGGAGCGATTGCATTACACACAGCTCGCTCGTTGATGTGCTCTGAAGAACAGAGTGAAAAAAATACATATGATTACATTAAACCTAAATACTTATTAATTATTGCTACTTTTTTAAAAATGTTTTTTGTCAATTTATTATTTAATTTATTTAACTATTACTAAACCGACCAATGTGTCTGATAAAGGTCAAATTAAATTGCAAGTTAATTGCAACAGTATAAAAAGCAACAAAAGATGGGGTGTTGCTTAAATGTAAAAATGCTAGTTATCACTTTATTTGTTCTTAAATGATCAAATAAGTCCAAAAGGAGTGTTAAAGCAATTTTTTTTATTGGAACAGAATATACTTTATTGATCCCCAAGGGAAAATTGCTTATATATTGACAAGCTGCTCCATCCATGGTGTTAAATATTATTAAATACAAATATAGCGATAAGTGATATCAAATTGATACAAAAAATATGTACACATCAGCAATACTGCACGTAATTTAAACATAAATCTAATAATAATAATAAGCATGTACATGGACATATGTTAACCTTTCAACACAAGCTGCAACACAGTTAAAGCTTTTAATTGTTCTTTTCCAGGGTTAACTAACCTAATGCACTATAGTGCCCACCTCTTAACGTGGGTAACTAAATCTCCAAAGTGTTCTGTTTGCTTACCTGGAAGCGGCAGCTGCACCAGGAGACCGCTGACCCTCCAGTCACGGTTCATCTTATCGATCAGCCCCAGCAACTCCTCCTGGGAAACTGAGCAAGGCCGAACCACTGTGTCACTGGAAATACCTGGAGATTGTCAAATATAACACGATGAGCAATAAACAATGTATTTTTAAATACAGTAGTCTAGTTCTCGTGATCTGAAATCTATACATTATTATAAAATATGTTTGCAAAACAAAGAAAAACTAATTATCTGTCTTAATTTGTATGTTCACATAAGGGTGACATACACATGCATCTCAATAGAGTATTGAAAAATTAATTTGTTTCAGCAATTAGATTCTAAGAGGGAAACTCACATATTACACAGATTCAAGAACACAGCAATACACATCAAATATTAATTTCTGTTTGCTTAATGATAACAGATTGCAGCAAATCAAAGTCCAAATATTTCAAGAATTCCTTTTTTTTTTTTTTCTAAAAAATTTGTCCATGTACTACAGTACAAGCCCACAATACCTGGTGATTTAGATTTATTTTAACCTTCAAATAGGTACTTTTTGAGCCCAGGTAAGACACTTCTGGTGTTGTCACTAGTAACACAAGGAATGTCACAGCCCATTTCAGCTCATGCCCTGGATTTGTGGTCTACCTTGAAGCACTGACTCCTGGCACATTCCACAATCTGTGAATCTCTGACAAACTCTTGAATGGGTTTTTTCTTTCAACTAAATTTTTAAAGACTGCGTTTGGATTCACCAGATTCTTTAACAATGATCTTCTGTGGAGGGTGTCACTGACTACTATCAGGTCAGCAGTCTTCAATATAATGTGTAGCCAGTAACATAATCATAATATGACATTTGTGAGACAAATATCCCTTCTCTATTGGTCTTCTTTATTATTTTAACATTATAATGAAAAATTAAACATATTCTGTGTGTAAAGATCCTACATATTTGACTATCAATAGTCAAATATTGATAGTCAAATCAATATTTGACTAATAGTCAAATATATAGTCAATATTTGACTCAAATATTGACTATATATTTGACTATCAAGTCAAATATTGATAGATATATTTGACTATTGATAGTCAAATATATCTATCAATATATTTGATAGATAGATATATATTATAGAAATTGTGTATTCAAACTAAATTAGATGCATGTGCATGACTGCACCATACACACTGAGGAAAGTGTTGAGAAAGACAAACACTGCTCATATCTGACCCAGGATGGTGGCTGCCCGGGTCTTGTTCTTAACATAGGTATGACTGGCTGGGTCATCTCCGACTAAGATTACGCCAAGGTGGGGTCTCATGTTGCCATGAGCGACAAGCTCTTCCACATCTCGCTGGATTTCTCTGTGAATCTGACGGGCCAACTCTGTTCCTGAAATCACCACAGCACTGTGCCTAGAGACGTTTATAGTAAGGAAAAGAAAGAATTTATTTTTGAGAAGCAACTGGAATAAAACTGTTATATATATATAAATATATATTAATATTTAGAATACATATTTTATTTTTTGAGAGAAAAGATTTTGAAGATTGAAAAAAATTCCTACTAACTGACTATGAAAGTGTCAACTGATCTTAGTAACCTTTTTCCATGGATATGGCTATATATGGGCGGGATTTAAACGCAAAATAACTAATCAATCTAGTATAAAGTATCACACGGAGAGTACCTGTGACATTGTATCTGTCCTTCAGCAATGTCACTGAGTAACCAATACAAATGGAACAGTGAGTGTGAACATGATTAGTAAACGCTCGTTTCTAAGTAAGTTTTTTTCCCCCCATGCCGTTTAACGCCCATTTACCTTGCGCCCTCTACCGGTTACAGTGAATACTGCTGCCAGTTACAATCCTTCCTCTGAGATCGGAAGTACGGTACTCGCACTGCTTCCACCGGTGCCAAAACGCCGCTCTCCATCCCTTCCACTTATTTCAACAAAACATGGCACTATTTTCAATGTGACAACGTTTACCTTCTCACAGAGTGGTACAGATGCCTCCTTTGACTCTCGTACTTTCTGTGCATCCGCAGTTTGGCACGGCAGCAGTGAAAGTGTGCGGTTAACGGTGAGCAAATCCTGAAGGAGGAGCGTAGAGGTGAAATAGAAGCCGCCATATTTGTGCGTGTGTACGTCGTGCGTGTGTACGTGCGTGCACAAAAGGGGGATGGGTAATATAGGTTCTATTTGAAACATTATGTTCTACATACATTATGTTTTGATTTTTAGTAAGAAGAGACGTATAGATGTTCAACCGTAATATAAATATTTACGTAGAAAGGTAAATAAAAATAACAGTTATCAAACATAATCTAACATAAAAAGCTGTTCAAGGCAGAGCATACAAAAAAAAACATATTTCAGTGATGAGAAAAAATATTGCCACAATAATTTCTTCCTGCAAGATCATATTGCTTGGAGCAACCATATACATGTAACCCTAAGTAGGGTATGAATGTGAAATAATAATGAAGACCAAAAGTAGAAAAACAATAGAAACACTTAGACCAAGTGAAAACAAACAATTATATACAGCTTTAGTCTTTTTTAAAGTCTCAACAACAGTTGTATCTCTTCCTACAGTTGTGATTGTAATGTTTCTATTTTAAACCATTGAAATAAAAATAATTCCCAGAGAAGATTCTTGAACGGCAGTTGGTTTTTTCCAAGTGTTTCCTAATCAAACCTTAATATTGGGAGCACAGCCTTAAAAAGTAGTTTCTAAATGAAGCACCAATACATAAATGTATTATGTCAAACTGGTGTAATTGGAGGCATTTAGTCCTTGTTACACCTTTAGATAGTTGTATTTTTAAATTAGACTGTAGTTTGTACATGATTCTCCAGAATAACTGGACACTCAAATAAGGGTGCTACACTAATTTGCCACAAGATGGCAGCAAATGATTGTTTTTGTTAAGGATGGAATAGAAATATTCTTTATTGTCTCAGAATCAGGAAATGTAATGTGCAAAACTGGCGTGAAATCAAAGCAAATAGACTCACACAAAATAGAATATATTATATGTAAAAACAGAATAAAGAATACAAATGAAATGGTGTAAATTAAAAAAATAAATAAACTGTGTCACACCTGATAATTTAGGAGCAGAAAAGGTATCTCTCTGTTCTTAAGATATTTTCAATATCTTAAATCGTATTGAAATACAAACCAAATAGTTACTTAAAACTAATTAAAGAAATCCATTGTTATACCATTTACACCAACGTACAAACTTTTTGAAAATATCTATGAAGATGAATAATTTGCATGTGAATAAAAATGAAGATATGGTTAATAAAAAGGAATAATCAGTTATCACTCATACTGTACCGCAAACTTACAGGGATTTACAGTTATAGAAAATTTGCCCGTTGGTGACTTTTGGGAGTAAGACGGACATTATTGGTGAAAACTCTGGTATGATTTTATATCTTGACTCTTAAAGATTTATAAAGATTTATCTTTGGAAGTAATAAATCTTTACACCATCACAACATGTTCTTGTAGCTCAAAGCACATATACTTTCATTAACTTTGAGATTCATACATTAGATATGTGCAAATATTGACATGAAAACATGATTATATTGTTATTTTTCTGTAAGCATTAACATAAACCCTGCCTACCTCATTACATCCATCTAGAGGTCATGCAAACATTAGCCAATATTTTCCAGCACATATGCAATAACGTGTCACTGTTACGTTTTAATGTTGTTGTGCTGCTCCCTATATGTTCAGGGCAAGCTTGTAAACTAACATTACCAGTTACTCAACTCTATATAAAGCAACACCATGGTAACTGTTTAAGTTTAACAACCAGTCTCAAAGATGTGTGCATAATGCAGCATGCTATTGTTAAAAAGTTTTAAAAAAGAAAAGAAAAAGTTACAAGAACATAAATAATTTTGTAAAAACTGTTGGTGTCTCAATATTAGACACCAGAGGTTTCTAATGTATTGAAGTACCAGACTTGGCAAAAAAAAAAAAAAAAAGAAAAAAGATAAATAGACAAGATTTTGAGTCTTGTTTGTTTTTAGCAGTTCATATCACTTAGTTTTGGTTGAAAACAAGTTATTGATTTTAAAGACTGTGGAACACATGACACATTTAGAGTAAAGGTTTGTTTGAATGGTGGGAGTGGTGGTAGAAATCTTGGTAAACACCGCACCCAAACCAGGCCTGCCTGGACATGAATTTAAAAAGCACATAGAAACCAATCTGCAGTTTTTAGTATATACATGTTTGGTAGGCAGATCTATATCATGATTACATAACTCAAAACACACACACCTCAAAATTACTTTTGATTTTCCAGTAGCAAACAAACTCCGTTGTAAATATTACAATAGCCATCTGGACCTCAGAAGGAATGAGAGAACTCAGAGAAAGTAAAAAATAAAGTCGATCAGGTTGATGTAGCTGTGATATTTGTTGTGTAACTGTGAGACTGCTGACTGTACATCTGAAGCACAGGATGCTGACCCTTCGGTCCAGAGCTATGTCTGATGCAGCAGCATACACAGTCTGACCTCTGAGCTAAACCTGATAGCTTCAGGTAGGTTAGATGTTTTTGCAGTATGAACTTTACAATAAAGATATGCAAGATATGCATATTACTGCACATATGTACCAGAGCAAAGCGATTCACACGCACGTATAAAATAAAAACTTGGAAGTCATGCCAGAAATGTATTACTTTACATGAGGTTTGGATATTTTATTTCCTTAATAAAATTAATTATTTTGAACTAATCCTGTGTTTACTCTAGATATATTTGGCTGATATACATATTTGTGTAACAACCTCTGACCAAAAAAAAGTCCAAACAGGAAATCTAAAATGGGGTGAATACCTTGTCACTGTATGATAAAACAACCCATGTGGAAGCAGCTTTACCTGCTGAAACATTTTCATAATTAGATCTGTGTAGGTATTTGCCCTTTAATTTTGTGTTTTTCCTCATTTTGATCTGAGAAAAAGTTCCACAAAGCCAGAATATTCAGCAGCAATTAAATGATGTCATGTCTAAACGTATCTGAGATTTTTTATTTATTTTTTTTGCACCAAAGTAGAAGAGTTAACAAAACATCTGGTTTTGCTTGCAGATGTAGATTAAGATTATGGACTCTTGTTGAATACTATTGTATATTGTACAGTTATAAGATTTCACAATATTATATTGACAGCAATTAAACTTAACGTGTTATAGCTGTGACTTTAAAAAAAAAATGTATTTAATGTGTGTACCTGAACAAACTGTCCGAGTATTAAGTTGTTCTGGTCTATAACAGTAATTTACTGGTGCAGTCATGCCTCAACTAGTTCCAATAAATGAAAGGAGAAAATCTGTTTCAGGTCAGACTTGACTGTGTTAACTTGATCTTATAAGGGTTTTACAATCCTTCTTGGAAGAGAAAATTCAAACAAGAATTGGCACAAATGGATTACCGTTTGTTTTCTGTTTCGGTTATTAGCTATTTTGATTAAACAGAGAAATCTTGTTGAAGTTTAAGCTCATTTAATTGCCTTAAAACGCACCCCTCCTTCTTCTCTCCCACCCACTGTTGTTGACTGGCGCGGACGGTTACATAACATTTACGCCTTAAACACGAGACTACCAGTATATTAAGCCCTTTTTGCACTGCAGGGTCCGGTGTTATGCCGAGAAATAATACCTGTCGAGAATGACATGCCCAGTCGCGGGAACGCGCGTCGCTTTAATAACTCTCGCAGATTGATGAGAAAACTATGGAAGCCAATTCCGCCACTCTGTTAAAAAAAAAAAAAAAAAAAAAAAAAACTCGAAATTTTGAGATAGTATCTCGAAATAATGAGATAGTATCTCGAAATAATGATTTAGTAACTCGAAATAATGAGATAGTATTTCGAAATAATGAGATAGTATCTCGAAATTTTGAGATAGTAACTCGAAATTTTGAGATAGTAACTCGAAATTTTGAGATAGTCTACACAGGCTCAGGACGTTTGGAGACTGTGGAGGTTGAACCCCCCTTTGAAATTGGTTCAGTCCACCTGTACCGGTTTGACTTTACCGTCGGTCGCGCCTGCCGCCTGCAAGCACCCAGCTAAACAGCCATTTACGAAATAAATACATACTGAATAAAGTGTAGAGTGTTGAGGACGATGCTTGCCACTATTGTATTTTGTTGTTGGCGCTACTTTGTGAAGCGGAAGGTTACGCGCTTATAAAAGCAATG
>CAEFZX010003111.1:0-27326 GCA_903066825.1 Alfaro cultratus
GTCTCATGTTAAATCCACCCAAATGTCTCATGTTAAATCCACCCAAATGTCTCATGTTAAATCCACCCAAATGTCTCCTGTTAAATCCACCCAAATGTCTCCTGTTAAATCCTCCCAAATGTCTCATGTTAAATCCACCCATATTTCTCCTGTTAAATCCACCCAAATGTCTCCTGTTAAATCCACCCAAATGTCTCCTGTTAAATCCTCCCAAATGTCTCATGTTAAATCCACCCAAATGTCTCCTGTTAAATCCACCCAAATGTCTCATGTTAAATCCACCCAAATGTCTCATGTTAAATCCACCCAAATGTCTCATGTTAAATAGAAAGCAAACAGAAACTTGAATCCCTCTGCTTCCTGTAAGAAGATTTATAATTGTCTATTTCATTAGATTTTCTTAAAAAAAAAATAAAGAAAAAAAAAAGTCCCCCCCAGATGAGGGGGGTCGGTGTATAAAGATGCAGGCATCTTTATTTGAGACGTGCGACACCCTCACATCTCGGGTCATGAACAAGTCATAAAAGTCCAAGCTTATTCGCAGAAAACGAATACTTGACCAGTGGGGGTAAGAAAAAGGGCACAGCTGAAAAACGCCATGTCAGCTCGGCAGACCCTCCCTCGGTAAATAAAGCTTTAAAAAGACGAGGCGCCATCTGCCAGATAGACGGATGGCAGGGGTCAATGTTTGGGACTCAGGGACGCCTGAAAGGGCAAGTCGAGAAATGAACTGGACTCCCTTTTTGCCACAAATGAGTAGAGCTCAATGGCCTACATCACCACTGGGGTTTACTACACACACACACACATTTAAGTGAGAGAGAGGAGGAAAACACACTCTCTGAAGGCTTTGATTTTATTTCGCATGGCTCGTGCGGGTAATGAGACTTGATTTAACGGAGCCCAGAGATCCAGAGCTTGGATTATTTTTTTAAGTGAACAACAAGACTAATGTTTATTATATCCCATTCCTGAGGGTGGGGCAAGCTGCTCAGCAAACACTGCAAAGATGCGTACCTCTGTCAAGGCAATCTGCTACAGACAAAAAGAGATTCATTTACATTTTACAGGAGGAAGAATTCGCCAAACCAAAAGCAGACCGAGTAGTTTACTTATTCACAGCTTGTTAGTTTCATAAGAGTCTGTTTTGAGTTGATGGGGAAAGAGAGAAGAGATATCCGAAAGCAGCTCAACCATGATTTCACAATTTCTTGAAAATCTTTATTTTTAGGTTACATACAGATCAGAATACAGGATGTGAAATTTACAGTCTTCTCTTGAGAAACTTGGTCTCAGCTTCTGGTTTGTTTCTGTGTTCAACACGCCAGTAAGAATTAACTTTCACCTCAGTGTTGGGTACAAGATTATGTAACGTTACTATTTTGCCATTGTTTCAGGTAAAAGTAATGATTTGTGGACCTGATTGTTTATTTTTGGAGAATTCTGAACTAAATTACAGCTTTTTAATGTTGATTCTGGTGTAATTTAATGATGTTCAGTTTGAAGGGGAGCTAAAGATTTTACCCAGTTTTGCAGAATAAACTTTGGAACCAATTAGACGGGGTAACAAAGAAATATTTTTTGGAAGTTGTCTATGTTTTTTCAACTGAATTGGGATTAATTTTGCACGGCTGAATCCAGAAAACGACATCTATTGTTCTCAGTCGGGTCGGGTTTTTATTCTAATTTGATTTAGGGAAATCCGATCTTCTGCCTAAATCAGTGACATCTTTGTGACATCATCAGTTCATTTCCGTTAATATTTCTCATCCAAAAAAAGGTTTTAGGAGAGAAAAAATGTTTTCTAACAGAGTGTATTAACTACATGTTACAAACTTGTAGTTAATGTTCTTACTGATAAGAGGAAGGACATGTGAATTGAACATTACGCCTTCATTGTGTAAAACTCTCCGTCTCTTTTCTATCCTGGTGGAATCTCTCCTCCTGCTCATCACTCACTGATCCCAGATTCTCAGGAAACCGATCCAGATGTGTGAACAAGTCATGGATTTTGATGCTCATGTTGCTCCACAGTTCAGAAAGTTGACCTAATTGAGCAAAACCAAAGTGATTTTTGGATTCAGCTCATCAAAATGACCCTGAAACATTTGGAAAACCACAGACAATATTTTTGTGTGTGATTGTACATGTATACATTCACGTGGCCCTTAACCCCCAAGTTTACCTTCATAAATCAGAGTCTAACGATCAAAAAGAAACTCAAGACGGCAATGGAAACTTGTCCTATCACAGAAACCGCTACGGACAAACTGCAGCAGCAACACGGAACCTCTTGTTACGCCTCCAAAGACTTACATCCTGGTTGAAATTTGACGCCTTTATCAACCAATAAAAAACATTTCTTTGCTTTCTGATATCAAACTTTCTTCCTCACCAGGACTCTTTGCCTTCCTACATGTCCTTCTTCAGCTTCCCATGTCAACTTTTCCAAAGTGAGTAATTTATGCATGTGCTCCGTCAGAAAAGATCTTGTATATGATGCTGAAAGGAGATGAATAATGTATATATTTTTTGTCTAGTTATTCTTTAACCATAATTCTTTGGGTCAAGCAGAGACGCCGCCCCCCTCTGCCCCCTCAGACTGTCGTACAAGCAAATATGGCCAAAATAAAGCGCAAATGTTTATTTTCATTTAAGTGACTGAGGAGTTTGTTAGCATGAAAAACAAAACAACCTGGATCTATTTAAACACACAATCTGTTTTAACTACCTGATGATCAGAATTATGCCTATGCCATCTGGATTTATGGATTTATTTTCTTTTTTTGGTTGCAGATTTGTAATGAGTTGGTGTTCCTGCCATCCCAAGACAACTTCACAGTAATATGTGACAGTCATTCAGCACAACTGTGTTTTTGACTTTGACAGAGTATTTTAGAAGGGAAAAACAAAGCAAAACTCCTCTGCAATAGGAGGATGGTACAAGATTTCTGGAGTGTTATTTACTTAAAGTCAAGTAGGCTAGTCTGGACGGTGAGGACTGAGGGAATGGTTTGCACAGGTTGATGAGGCAGAGAGACGGAGATGCAAAGGACGTTCAGCAGGTTAGGGTGATCAAGGGGAGAGATGGAAAGGTGCTGACAGGTGCCAAGTGTGTGATGGGAAGACGGAAAGTACTTTGAAGAGCCGATGAGTGAGGAAAATGAGAGAGAATGTGGAGTGGAAGGGGAGACTGTTGTGAATCGTGAAGCCGCTAAGATTAGCGAGGGTGAAGAGAAGGCGAGCTTTGAAGAGGAAACGGTAGGAGGGGGAAGGCAATCGGTCCTGATGACATACCTGTGGAGGTATGGAAGTGTCTAGGAGAGGGTGGCAGTAGAACCTTTGACTAGGCTGTTCAACGAGATTTTGAAGAGTGACAAGATGTCTGAGGGATAGAGGAAAAGTGTCCTGGTGCTGATTTTAAAGAACAAGGGAGACGTGCACAACCTTTTCAACTAATAAAAACGAGCCATAGGATGACGCCATGGCAAAGAGTGCTGGCAGCTAGACTTTAGTCAGAAGTGAGCATTTGTGAGTTTTATATCTAGAAAGAGTAATACAGATGCAGTTTTTACTTTACAGATGCTGATGGAGAAGTACAGGGAAGGCTAGAGGGAACTGCGAGCTCTTACATGAAGATTTGGAGGCCGTTGCCGTGAGGGGAGCCGTGGTGTCGCATGAGGAGGTTTGGAGTGGCAGAAATATGGAAGAGTGGTGAAGGACGTGTACGGGAGCTGTGAGACAGCAGTGAGGTGTGCTGTAGGAGGATATGGGGAGCTCAAAGTGGAGGTGACATTGGATCAAGGATCAACTCTGAGCCCCTTCTTGTTTGGTGGACAAATGATTTTAGAGAGAGGTCTCCATTGACTGGTGTTTGCAGATGACATTGTGATTAGCAGTGAGAACAGGCGGAGAAAAGCTGGAGACGTGGAGGCACCTACTGAAAAAGAGAGGCTAGAAGAACAGTCACGGCAAGACAGAAGATGTGTGTATAAATGAGAGTAGAAGTAGAAGTCTGGAGAATGGACCGCTGACCCATTGCTCTGGGTCAAAGGTCCAGAGCAACGGAGAATGTAGAAAAGAGGAGAAGCTTGTGGAAGCAGGTTGGAATGGGTGGAGAAAAGTGTCAGGTGTTAATTAGGGTTAGAGTATCAGCAGAAATAAGAGGAAAGGTATATTTTTCCTCATTGGCAAGAGAATCGTCCCATTGAGGAAAGGTTCTCTTTGGGAGTGAAGACGACGGACAGTGAACCCTCGCTATGTCGCGGTTATACACTCGCTGCTTCGTGGATTTTTTTGTGCAGTTTTTTTTTCACTGTGCATTGTATTCTGCGTCCTGATTGGCTGAACAGTCTCCGCGCTTCTTCTCTATCTGTGTGCCAATAACGTTACGGTATTTAAATATACGTAATACAGCTTGGGAAATTTTGGTAAATGTTTTTGCCCAGAAGAAAAAAAGAGCGACAACAACTACCAATAACTATGTTCTTCTCTCAAAAACACACCTGCACCACAGGTGTGACACTAGAGACACTAGTGACACACTACAGAGGGAAGTCAGGATGCAGCGTCACAGTCAGAGGCTCAGTGAAATACGAGAGTCACAATTTGTCCTACTGCACTTCGTATTGATGATTAAAATTATTATTTTACTGTAGTTATTTGTAATAAAGTGTTATATTTGTTAAAAAAAAAAAAAAAAGCTTGGGCCTGAAAACAGGTTTTGTTCTTTGGTTTCAATGTAACATATTTAATTATGCTGTATAATAATTGTAAACTGCAAAGCAGATACACAATAATGGTGGCAGGAGGCATAAAATTAAGTTTGGTTTGTCTGGTTTCAAAACTAAAGTGAGAACATTGAATGTGCTGAATGAAACCCGGGAAAATATGTTCCATTTCACATCTAAACAGTATCATAGATGAGTGTTTAACTTTGAACACGGCCAGACATTCGTACTCCTCTGCCCAGGGTCACGTTAAATGCTGCCATTGCAAATTTGGATGTAATGTCAAAGCAACTGTCTGACTAAAGTATTCCCCACGGAGCCCAAAAACTTTAGGCGAAATGAGGAAATGTCAGTAGCGATCGAGCTCCCTCGCCGAAAACAGAAGTTAAATACTAAATCTACGGGGGAACAAAGGCAACGCTCCTTTTGATCACCTGATGAATGATCACAGTTTTCCCTCCAGCTACTCTAAAGCAAATAATCAGACTTGTTCGGTTTTCAGAGCCACAAAGTGGATTCTTGAATGCTAAATATTGAAATCCTTTAATGAGTGAACATATCCGGCGGGAAACCTCCGACTTAAATGACATAATCAGAACCTGCTGCCGCACTCTGAGTCACACACAACTCTCACACACCCCTCGTTCCCTCACACACACACTCCTTGTAACCTACAATGTGCTGCAACCAGCGTGAAACAAACGTAATTGTTTCCTCACTGCAAGTTTTTTTTTTTGTCCAGTCGAAGTAACAAAACATTCTCCTCACCTGTGCTGGGGACAACAAATGAGTCAAGCATTTTTCTTTCTCTCTTCTCTCTCATTGTTAAATCTAAAACGGGATCTTAGCAGAGCACAGCGATCTTCAGGGTTTGGACGTTATCTGACCTACGTGGAGGAGATATTAAGATGCTGCATCAGCAAAAAAGACACAAGGGGGGAAAAAAATAGTAAATAAACAAACACAGGACAAAGTTAGCCAGGAATAGAAGCACGACTTATGCAGCTGTTGTTTCGCTGGAAGTGCACAGAATAAGAAAGATGTACATAATTTGAGCAAAAATTGGAAAATAGTTTCTTAAATTGATTTTTGATTGATGTAGGGTTTTTCTTCCACATATTATCTGCCTCATACCAAACTGTCACAACATAGTGACAGTTTTAACAAATATGTATATATATCATTTTTTAAATAAAAGCTATACACTGTAGCTATAACATATTACAACATAATGTCTGCAAGAAAAATGTTTGCATATTTGCCGACCTGAAGCCCACGGCTGCTTTTGAGGTGAAGTTTTGTAAGTAAGCACATTTTCCCCTTTTTGAAATTAATCATGATATTTCCAGCAGCGCCTCGATATCCACCGCATTTCCTTCAAAAACAGGCATTTTAGTAGAAAATTATGCAGACGGGAGCAGGACGGCGCTTATTGCTGTTGATATTCAATGACTTCCTTGCTGATTGTTGGCTTTGTGTAAAATTGGAGCTCGTTGTTTCGTCTGTGTTCCTCATGACGCAGAGAGAACTGTCACAGAAAACAAACTCAGCGTTACACAATTTTTTATCTTTTGTGTATTTAATTTAATGCAAATGGCGGCAACAGTATTGCCATCATTTGCATGCTTTTACATTTTTATTTCTGTTTTGAATGCTGCCCTTTTGGCTGTGCAATGTTTAAAGGCAATGGATCACCCACTGTCATTTGCAAACTCTCACCGTCTTTCTTTTTTGTTTTTTTAACCTAAATGCTAAAACTGATTGATGGTAATTAGCTAAATCTAATTCTTTAATCGGCATCAGTTTTCCTTGAGCTGTCTTCTCCCTCCTAATTAATCTCGGCAATGTCATTTTGTGAAATGCAAGGTTATTTTTGTGCAAAAAAAAAACCTCTTTTGAGATGTGTCAATATGGTCCAGTAGTTTTCATAGCTTTCAGAGGGATAACTTCACCAAACTAACAGCTGCTGCTTGTTGTTGTAAGTTCTGGTATTAAGGAATGAAAAGAGAAAAATAGTTTTTGTCGGAGGGAAATGTATGCAGTCTTGTCTGAATGTAATACGGTTTAGTTGATTGTTGACAGAAAGAACAACACAGGAGAAGCTATATCAGCTATTTTCTGATGTAAGCTTTTATGTTTGCGTGAATTCATTTGGAAATCATGCATCACCAGTTGACAAAAGGTTTCATCAGTAAAAGCAGAGAAATTGACTCAAAGACGAATCTAATTAAAATTAGAATTTTGTTTTACGATCTGTCTAGCTACAGAACTATTTTAATATTTTTACAGTTTATCTTGCCACAGCAGCTTCATTAGCCTCTCCATCTTGTGCCTTCTGGTGTGTGCAGGGTATCATCAGGGTACATCCTGGACTGGTTTCCAGGACAACAGAGAGCCTCTAAATGAACCGCAGTGGTATACGTACCACAATTTAGAGAGATCAGTTAACCCAGCATGAATGTTTTTGGGCGAAGGGAGGAATATCTTCACAAGACAAACATGTAAAAGAAACCCAACTTGAATTTGTTCAGTCGGTGCGATTAGGATTAGAACAGCCAACGTAAAATAAATAACAGGGAAACTGAAACTGACAAAAAGAATAGGTTGACTGTCTTGGTCAAACACGCAACAATAAACTGCAACAAACATTCTTTCAAATGGTTCAGAAAGTGCAATTAGGAATTTCTAAATGTAATGTCAGATAAATAATAAAGCACAATGTCGTTTAGAGCAAAAATCAAGGAATTTGAATAGATTTGGGCGCATTGTCACTGAATCCAGATTAGGACTGGGAAATGTATCGAGTATGTATCAAGTATTTCAATTTACAAGGGCTAAAATGGCTTTGTTTCTTTGCTGCTGTCGTCTTGTTTATTAAAGGTCTCGTGTCCACAGAAACAGGCAGCAGTCGTTACTTCATTAGTGAAAAACATCTGTGTGCGACCGATGGCTACAATGAAATATTTACATTTATTCTGATTTTATATTCAATTAAAAACACACCAGTGCCATTTTACATGCTATGTAGTTTAAGATAAGATGTGGGGTTATCTAAAAGTACCGTGATAAATATTGTGTATCGTGATATAAAGGGAACATGTTGGGATATTAGAATGTTCCTCGTTACCGGGACCAATACAGATATTAATATCAGTTCATCTATATCTTTAGAGCTACACACACAGTAGATTTTTACAGTATGGTACCATTTAGTGAATACTTTTAAATATTAACAGAACTCACTGTTGGAGAGTTTGTCAAAGTGTTGGCGCCGCGGAAAGAATCACTGTCTTCATAAGAGTTCAGCAAGATTTCATAAGCAATTTTCCTATTGCATTCATTTAATCAATTTCACCTCTGATACTTTTAATAATACTTTTGTTTCCTCCTCCTCCTCCATGATCATGATCTCACAGGAGTTTCCAGCCAGTGAAGAGTTTTAATTTCTTCATCTCTCCGTGTGTCCAGACTGAAGCCCTCTAACAGAAATACCCAAAAAAAAAAGCCACCCGACTCGTACTTGTTATGGTAGACTGGAGATTTCCCATTCACCCACAGCAGTCATGGAAATTGCATTGTCCTGGTTTGAGCGATCAGAAAATGAAAATAAAGGCTTGAATATGCAGAAGTGATGTTTGTGCACGCTGCAGTGTCACCCAGCTCAGGCTGTCCATTAGATACATCCGCAGCGCAGCAGGTCTCATTGTTTCAGCAGTGCTATCACCGCTGTCCTGTCATCAACCAAGTCGTTGGAGATAATAACAGCCAATTATTCTGCTCTGGTCACAGGTCCATCACGGTTTGGATGGCGTCACGTCTGACAGCTTCACCGGCTGATTTGTCTCCATCTGAGCCAGTGAAACGCAAACCTGAAGGAATTTAAACCCCTCAGGTAAGACTCTGTTATTTCTATATTTGGGTTTTGATGTGATTTTTCAGTACAATGTCTTAAAATATATATATATATCTTTTTTTTGCAACCTTTTGTTTTTATTAGATAACTGGCAATTTCATCCTACAGTAAATGTACAGGAGAACTAATTCACTGACATGTATTTAAACACTGTATGTTTCAAACAACAGCGTTTCTGTCATATCGAGTCCAGGAGAGAACATTGCAGCCGAAGGCAACTCCCCTGCTCTACATGAAATGAATTATTAATACCTTTATGGGTTTACCGTCCTATCTCTTACTTGATTTATTCAGTGTTTTAGTCTGACTGTGTTTGCTTTAAATTAGCTTTAAAACAGACTTTTGCATATTTTGAACTTTATAGTGGTACTGCAGTGACATGTTTGGCATTTTGCAAACCTTTCCACGTCCCCCTGTTTACGTTGCGTCTCACTATCGACAGGCTAAATTGTGTTTTATTTTGACCACTTCAAAACTTCATTACAGGCGACAAATTTACTCCAGTCGGATCATACGCCTGAAACTAGTCGTGTTAATAACTCCTGGCTTATAGGCGTTAAAGAAAAATGTGATTCATTTTATTAGGAAGCATGTTAATTAGCATGTCTTTAGATGCATTAATATTTGTTAATAACTAGACCGGCGTGTTTCAGTCCAGGTCCTGAGGGCCCGGCATCCTTCATGTTTCCGATGCGTCTCTAATCCAACACGCCCAGTTCAGATGATTACATTAGCCTCTGCATGCCTCTGAGTGCTGCACAAGCTTTCTAGTCAGCCACTCATTTCAGTCAGGTGGAAAACTCCTAAAGCCTTCCGGAACGACGGGCCCCAAGGACCGGGGCTAAGAAACGCTGAACTAAACCATCTCCTACCAGGTGACACGTATCAGTTGTGCTCTGTGAGGCATTTTCTCACCAACAGATTCACCATTCTTGTCCTTTCAGGTCTGTTTATTTCCCTCTTTCGTTGTTTCGTTGGGGTTGTTGTTATTCAGTACCACCTCTTTTTTTTTTTTTGCAGATTTTGGGTGCAGCTCGGTCTCGTCAACGAGCTGCATTTACTTGATTTCAAATTGTTGACGGTTGTTTCACTTCTCAAAGCAGCAGAGAAAGTGGAGTTTTTCCACACAGCATCACCTGCCAATTAGAGATTCAGCTGCAGACCTGAGGTTCTCGCTTTACCTCCCTCCAAACTTATGTAGGCAGATATACATCCAGGAAAACATGCAGGCGTGTGCACACACTCCTAACACCTGAGATATTTACACAAACACACACGCGCATGTGCACAATATCAACATGCACATCTTTGGTTGCGACAAGTTGAGAAGGCAAAAGTGATCAATCATCGTTCTCCAGTCAGCCAATCTACTGTCATTATCAAATTAAAACATCAGAAAACTATGAATCATCCAATCAAAATTGGCCGGCGGCTGTCCTGATATTCAATTTCTTTTGCTAAGAAAATAATCACATGGAGCAACAATGCATTGGAATCAAAGGCTGTTTAGGGAAATGAAAATCGCCATTTGGTCATTTTGCATCTTTGCAATCGAAAGTTATAATACTATCATTAATAGTATCAATACATGGATTAAACTGAGTGAATTTAAATAGTCGTACCTTCAAACCATGTTGGTGCTGAAGCTTAGCGGATTGGTAATAATGCATTTTGTTTCCCATAACCTTTTACAGTGACTGAATGTTTCCCTCATGCAGTTTCTGTTTGGCACATTTAAAGGTAATTATGTTGAGTTCAGGGAAAGTCAGCTTTTAGAATACTATGTTGATAAATAAGTGCGTTTCCACTGAAGAGATCAAATCTTGGTAGTTCATCACAAGACAATCAATCACATTACAACCTCCCCCCCCCCAACATGCTGGTAATTTTTTTTGGCATTAGTGAAATCAAACACTCAATAACAGACAATAGCATCACCTATTCCAGAGTGTTGATTCGTTGCTCTCATTTCTCAAAGCAATCAATGTAAATAAAGCATGTTTGACAATTAGCCGTTGGAGAATTAAATTACTCTATTTTTTTAGTTATCTAACTTAAAGTGTAGCTGACAAGCAGGACGAGACCAAAAAAAAAAGAAGAAAAAAAAAGGCCGCACTCAAATAAGAAGGTACAAACAACTCCATCCATCCTGTAATGCTAATGGATCTTGTCATGCAGCTCTTTGAAGCCATCATCTGCATCATGAAATATTTTATGAGCTCTCAGAAATGCAGTAGCACCAAGTATTCTCACGGCCCATTAATGCCGGCATGCTGCTGTCATCCCGCCTCGTTCAGCCGCCGAACGCCAGACGTTCAAATAGCCCAAACTTTAACGTGCTGCAGGCAGAGAACGATGGGGGGCAGCTCCGGGCTGTGCTCAAGGTTTCTTTACTTAGACAGATATTTGGTGTTTTCATATGCATCTAATGCCCACCACAAAGATATACTTGAAGTATTAATTGTACAGTAGCTAAGCTGACGGTTTAGTGGCTGCTTATCATTTTGTAAGGGTTTGTTTTACTTTGCAAGAGAGAGAGAGAGGAAAGCAAAGCAATTAAACACGTAATTGCACATCTTTGGGAGGGATGTAATCAAAGTAATGTCTATTGTTACGGGCGGCATTAGTTCCATCACAGAACTGACAAGAAAATTAAGTCTGTTACAATAAAATGTAAAGTTTCTGTTTGATCAGTTGTCAGTGTAAAACGTAATTTCATTTTTATCTCTAATATTGTCACCTGGGTACATGTTTTATTTCTTTATTTATCAAATTCTTGTTTTAAAAAGTCATTTAATCTTCTAGTCGCACAACCATCACACCCTTGAAAGAAGTCAAATCTGTTCTTAAAGATCCAATTCACTGGTGGATATGCATATATACCGTTCACCTGCAGTGTAGGATAGAGAGATGTTGAGATTGGCCGTATTTGCAGTGAAGTTTACATCACCATTGACACATTTTCACGGGCCGAGAATCCTGTTTGCCCTTTGGCTGCTACTATAGAGAACCTGGATAAAGGCCTGAGGGGCCATTTCTACTTCTGAAGGAATGACATGCATGAAAAAGACTGAAGAAGAAAAGAAAGACAAGGAGTCCAAACGAACTGATATTGGAGACAGAGAGGGAGCAGGCGAAAAAAGGCCTAAGGAAAAGCGGAGTGGAGCGGCTGAAGGTGCCGCTGATTCAGTTAGAGTAAACCCTGCAGGAAACCACTATCACTCTTTTCAGACAAAAGCCGAAGGAAGAACAAGGGAGCGAGGACCGGAGAGAAAGATAAACGACAAACAGAAGCTCTTCAACCAAGTGAAACAGAAGTACGGGATCCGTTGGAATAAACGCGCCCTGTTTTCTCAAATAGCTTTGTGTTGCGTCGGAATGATACAACCTCGAGGCTCGCCACTGTAATGCAATCTTACACGCTGCCACCCACACATGCATACGCTTGCATAAAAAAATAAAATAAAAATACTCTGTATAAGCACAATAGAAACTGGGGAAGCTGTGTGGTTTATTGGGTCATTGTGGATTTCTCTCTCTGGATGAAATATGTGTTAATTTGTAAAGTGGCTTGAGGACAGTCAATAGGAAACCTCTGTTTCTCTGCAGAGGAGGAAAGTAAGTAGTAGAGCATAAGAAGAGGAAAACGAGGGAAAGCGGGAGATGGAAGATATTCTAAGATTTGAGTTTATTTAAACCCTGAAGGTGGGGCCATGTTGTGAAGTGGGTACATTTCCATAGTAAGTTTCTATGTAAGGGATGAAGGCTGACAGACCTTTAGTGAGCTGTATGACCAAAAACAGGGACAGCAATGCTGAGCGTCACATTCAGCGTTAAGTTTGCCGTATCATAATTTCTCTTGCCTTGTAACTCCATCGAATGACTGCAGGGCTCCAAATGCTAATTAGGTTTTTTTTTTTTCCTATCAAAGCAGTCAGCATGGACTGGTATGAGTTTCCTAAAGTGTGATGACCTTGGGTAAAGCTGCACAAAAACATGCTCCATAATTCTTCTGTTTTATTTAAAATGGAAAAAAAAGTTATTCCCACTCTTGCTTAAAATAACAGAAGATATTGATTAAGAGCTACATTAATGGTAGAACATTCATAAAGTCTAAAGTTGGTTACCTCCCAGATATGCTGCGTATAGTTTGCCAACCCTAGTTTTAAAACAGCACCGTCTTGAAAGTAAAAAGGGTCGCGCTTATTTATTTTTTATTCCAGTTTTTATTTTTGCCCATCTCTGGACCATTTCCAAATTGCCAAATTTCTCTTTCTTGTAGTCGGTGGGGAAAGAGTCAGTAGTCTTCTTTCAGCCGGCAGAGAGCAACAACATGTGGGGGAAGGGCAGCGCTGCGTTGCTCAAAGAAAATTGGTCCCTCTGGGACTTTCTCTGGCATCTCATTATGTAGGACTTTGAACCATCAGAACAGTAGGAGAAAAAAGAAAGATTTTGTGTTTTAAAAACTGAATCAGAGTTTGCATGTTCTCCCGGTGCCTGCATGGGTTCTCCCGGGGTACTCCGGCTTCCTCTGCACAAAACAGTATGGCTTCTGTGAACTCGGAATAGTCTTTTCTCTCTGCCGTGATCGCCGTGTTGTAAAACGACAGCGTATACCACAACTTATTCTGCAACTGGAGCGGTGTGTGTCTTGAGTGTGTGTGAAGACGAATATCCCAAAACCACGTGAACGCACGTTGACTGTTGGGCTTGGGCACGAATATGTAAAAAGAAAAAATAAAAGGTTTACTATTGAGAACCCTTATTAAATGTAGATCTTTTCATAACTCATACATACATACATACATACATACATACATACCCCTCCTCTCCCAAATCTCTGCAGTTGTACCTCAGGTTAGGAACGTGTCGTTATCTAGGAGACATCATGGATTGTTGGTTGACGTTTAGAAGAACATATAAGGTGTATAAACCCTGTCTGCTTTACAGTACCTACTGGTCCGTCATGTTGATAGGTTAACAGTGCCGTCACGTGGTCCCGTCATAAACTAAACGATTGCTAATGATTGTGTGAAGAGGCTTTGTCATCGCAAAGCCGTTCCACACCACTCTCACTGTTACACAACACTTTGGACGCGGAGGTTCGTCCTAATAAATGTCCTAAACCACTTTTCATTTGAGCAAGACCGTTTGTTCATCTCGCCAGCGGCGTTAAAGTTTGACAAGATCGTCACATTGAAGCATGCAGTGACAGAACAGAGCAGAAGCGTCTGTTGGCAGCGTTCGGCGGAAAGATCTAACTTAATAAAATGTCTCCCACACGCGGGTCATAAACGGTGCCGGTTGTTCATCCTGTTGTTGAAGCAGTATAGTCGCACTGTTGTGTTGTAGACGGTTATGTTCTGGTCAACCAAATGTCTTTCTCTGAGGCTTTATCCTCTGTCCTCTTGAGAGGACAAGGCAAAGGAGAAGACAAGGACCAGTTGGACAATAACTGCTTAATCTGTCACTCATTCTGGATTACATTAACTTGGACACTGGTGTTGTCTTTGGCCAGGTTGTGTTTTGGTAAAGGACAACACTAGGTTTGTAGGACTTTTTACTTTTACCTGTGTAATATGTAAAATAAAATAAATTTAAAAAAAAAAAGTCCTTGAGATTAAAATTCAAATTCAAAAATACTTTATTGATCCCAAAGGAAAATGAAATGTTGTAACTCATTAATTCAAAGTCTTCAAAGAGTCATTGCTGATGGCAATGACTGTTGACAGGAAGGATTTCTTGCAGCGGCCTGTGTTACAGTGAATCTGACGAAGCCTCTGACTGAAGACACTAAGACCGAGTTACGAACATGATCTAGTCCATGCGTGCGTGACGAGGCCAAACTCTTTCTGAGAAAGTAGGGGTGCGACGTTTCGTCTCGTTAATGGTAATATCATGGATTTTTGTTTCTTTACACCGGTGAAAAAATTAATACTACAAAATCAAATGATGACATAATTTAACTGAACCAGAACTGTACAGTGGAAAACGCTGTATGATCTACTGCTGCCATCAACTTTGTTTATAGTTTCTTTCCTATAAAGTACGGTGCCTGTCTCCAGCGGACATCGGTCAGGAGGTGGTGTACACCCCGGACAGGTCGCCTGTCCTCCTGCATAACATCCTTTGATGATACCAAGACTGCTAATTATATGACCATCAAAAAAATGAAAAAGTTTAACAGAGAATCTGGTATTCAGAGGTGTTTTTGTTGAGTGGAGAATACAGAAAGAAACCAGGAATTGGGTCCAGTCAACCGTAATGAGATTCATCGTACGATGTATGTCTGTAGATAAATAAGTAAATAGAAATAATGAGTCAAGCGGAGAACAGAAGAAAGAATGTGGAGACCTGGAGGAATTTTGCAGGAGCTCGAAGGGAGGAGATGGGGGGTCAAGGGGAAAGACGTCTGAAGAAAAGGAGGAAAACAAGAAAGAGGAGTACGAGGGGAATCTCAAGCGCCACTCTCCTGGGTTCAGCCTGTTGTCATAGTAACAGCAGCGAGGCAAGACGAGCGGCAGACAGGCAGATTCCCTCCTTCGTGATCTCAGCCTCTCTTTATGTCCCTCGCCCAGACATTAGTGGACAGCTGATCTTAGTCCCCTGTTGTGCCTGTCTTCTCGTTCCTCTGCTGATGAGAAATGGGCCGACAGAGAGGAGACCACTGGCTACTCCACACACGGACACCAACCAGCCGCATATCTGGTTGATATCAGTTCATCTGTTTTCATTCTTCTGCTTTTTAACTCTCTCTCTCTCTTCCTTGGAGTTTTTCTTCCAGTACATAAACATTACAGTCCCACCTTTCCCTACTTAAACACACGCAGGAGGAATGTTGTTGCATGGGAGCCACTTTGAAATGCTGCTGCTGACTCCGTCCTCCACCACGGCCTCCGCTGTGCGAGCCGCTGTCTGTGTGACTGGAGAAGATCAACCAACTATCACATAAAACTTTGAGCTGCTCAGTTCCATCTCCTCGATTGGGTTGAAAGCTGATGCTCTCATTTTACTGTTGATTTGCTAAAAAAATAAATAAATAAATAAAAAATTGCTTGAATAGAAACATTTTAGCCACCAATGAGGAAATAGTGCTAACCCAGCCCATTTGATTGTGATGAAATGTTTGGTAATTCAGCAGCTGCTGTTTCCATTAATCATAGAATTGCGCAAATTGAAATGATCAAAGTAAATTTGCTTAATGGAAACACAACTATCTCAAAAAACAAGAAAAAAAACCCTCGCGTTTATTCTTCAGTTTTTGAGTTTGGTTTTTGCAGCTGTTTCTAAATAGATGTATGTCTCTCCAACGCCTGAATAAGACGCTGACGTTTCTTCTGATTGGCTGATCGATGGTGAGCGCCATGGCTGAATTATGAATACATCTCATTCAGCTGTTTACATCTGATGCTGACACGATATTTTATAGCATGAACAAGCTTATACACTTGTGACTTTCATTTCATTTCTTACTTAACAGAAACAGAGAAATTGCAAAATAGTTTTTTCAACGTTGGCAGGATACCGATGAATATTTGTGCACATTTGTGATAGAGGCCCCGACATGCTTCATCCAAACTGCCCAAATCAGTTCTCATTGACGAACTTACAAAACTTGAAAAATAGGGCCTTGAAAAATTAATCTGTCTTGAAAAGTTTTAATATTATTTTAAGACAAAAAAGAAAAGGCCTTTTTAATGCAGCAGTGACTCCAATGTGGTGCTAAAGAAGCCCAAGTTTGGTAGGGATCTTCAGATTGTCTACATTTATAGATCTGGACTCTGTCATCTTCCACTAAGGTTTCTATTAGAGCTGCTTGTGGTGCGCTTGCTGGCACATCAAGCACAACTAAAATGTGGCTATTAAACCAGGTACTGTTGTGTTGACAGTATTGGCAGGCACCAAGTCATTCTGAAACACTACATCTGCATTTCCACAAAGCTTTTCGGCTGAGCAAGACATGCTCTAAAACTTCCCGGTAGACAACTGTGTTGACTTCAGACTTGGTTAGATTTGGTAAAGCCCGGTGGACCAACCCCAGCAGATGATACGGCTCCATAAATCATCCCTGCCTGAGGAAATGCTCCACAGGACCTCAAGCGACTTGGAATCTTCACTTTCTCCCTCTGGAGCCTTGGTTTCCACATTGCATGTGACATTTCCTTAAAACTGAAAAGAGTATCCTAGAGTTCAGTCCGTTTGTTTTCTTCCACCTTAGTTTTTATATCACTCTTTCTTTTTTACTTCCACTCAGAGGTCGCGCCAGACTTCTGAACCAGACGCTCCAAAGCGTCCGGCCCATAACTCAACAGGCTGTCAGCTCCCGGTCAGAAAGACGCATTTAGCTCAGTGTCCATGAAGTGATATTCAGAAAAGATTTCTTTATTAATTGATTTTAGTTGCCTCTGCGATTAACTCTTTGCGTAAAATCTACAATTCTCACCAGTCCAGGGTGTGAATTATAATCTGTCAAATGACCGACGGGCTTCAAATTTTCCTGTCAGTTAAAAAAATAACTGGTCAAAATATGGAAAATATTCCATTAACGCGATTTCTGCTTCCACTAAACATTTCCTTTACACGCTTGAATGCAGCATATAGTGAACAGCCAAATGGAGTTTAATGAACAAATAAAAACCTAACCAAACATTTTAATCAAAGAGAAGGCCTTCATTACTTTTTAATTTTTTTTTTACAAATGCAGTTTACTATCATTTTTACCTCTGTTTGAAAGGCAAAACTTTGTCACACTTCGTCCTCCTCCTATAACCCAATAAAAAAAGAAATGATAAATCCCCACCCCTGAATACAAATGCAAACCAAGTGGAAGAAGAACCAGAATGGGGTTCCTTTGATTTTTCTTTTATTTTTGTTGTAAACGATGATTGAAATCTTCTTTGGCATATCAGGGCCTTGTATTTAATTATAAAGAAATAAATCTCTAAATGGCCAGTGCCTGTCCATTCATAAAGGTTCAATATTCTTATTTGTCCAGCTTGACTAATACCTCTCGGTCACGCGAAAGCTTTAAAAAAAATTTTAAAAAAAGGCTGCGTTCGTCGTGTGACACGAATCAGAGTATCTAAGTGCCTTTTACAATGAAGAAGAAAAAAATCCTTTGCCCTTGTGTTGATGCCTGCAGAAACGGAGCCTCAGCGGCTCTCCAGCAGGCGCTTAATGTAAAGCAGCTCAGCAGAAATGAATGAGAGCCTCATAAAAATGTCCTCAACACAGTGGGAAATGGCACAGTAGCTTTCAAAGGCGCTACAGCGGCGACGCTCGATTGGACAAAGTGGATGAGTGTCCGCGTTAAAACCCGAGTCGAACCAAAGCCAATAAAGCCCACTGGTATTTGCTTTCGCTGCGTTAGTTTATGCCTATGAAATCCGTCCTGCTTCTGAAATGATTCACCTCACCGCTTCTCTGCGGTCTAAACTTCACACCCAGGCGTTATAATCAAGTCCTTCAGAATAGCTGTGGTTAACTTTTGATACAAAGTTGGATCACTTTGTAAAAACAACTTTTTTCACTGAGTACAGCTGAGTGAGAACTTGGACATTGTTTTTTCACCTTTGGCCTCAGGGTGTGTTCAGTTGGAGATTAGTTTTTTTTCTGTAAAGAGAAAACCCCATTGTATAATGTACATACAGTAAATTTCACAGAATTAACCTGCATGAAGATTTTTTGCTCATATTAATCATCCTTAATCATCCACTGTCATCTGTGAGCAACCATAAAACAAAATGTGTACGAAGGTTCTGAAAACTTATTATAATATATTATAGTGCGATAAAAAAGTAAAAAATACAACACGAGGTGACTAAAGCAAAAAATATAAGGGAAAACGAAAAAAGTTGTCAACAAATAAAACTATTCACAATTATCAAAGCGCCCCCTGGAGGTTGAAAGACATGACTAAGGCATCTACTTTCTTTAGTAATTTTACTCGTGAACTGGAGCTCAAATAAACGGTTTGTTTTCCTTACAGGCAGGAGACAAATGTAGGCGGAGGAAACAATCAGGGCCACTGCTATTTCAGTCCAGATCTCGTCTCAAACACGCTAAAGGAAGCTACCCAAACCCCCTGACCCGCCGTTCAAAACGTGCTTGAAGCACATAAGCTCAGGCCACGGCGCTGACCGCGTTCACTAGGCCTTTGTTCGGTTTGTGAAACCCACTTGCTGACTGTTGGCGTAAAACGTCGCAGTTCAAAACTGAGAAGAGAAGAGTCGTCAGTTTAAAACCAGCACTGTTTATGATGGTTTGAGCTCAAGAACACATGAAAACAGTCAGTTTCGGTTGCATTTAATGTGAGACATAACATGTCAAACAACAAACTCCAGATACTGAAACAGTTATCAGCACATATCTGGAGCCTTGGGGTACACCCATAGTAATTTTTGAAGCAACGATCTCTCTACAAATATGACAACACTTTTTTCCACAATATACTAAACGTTTCTTTGAAAAAAAAACAAAACATTAATTGTTATTTCTGAATAGAAATATTATGGCTTAAAATGTAAAGATTTTAAAATCCAACCCAGATATTGTATTCTGCTTGTGCGATGAGTTACTATGCATATTTAAGAAGCAATTACAAGTCTCTGTATGTGACTGCGAAGATGCAACATTTAGTTAACCTCATGTCCTCTGTACCAAAGTAACAGCCTGATAACTACTTGGAAACAGTACAGATTACAGCAGAGTAAGGAAGTTGATCTGAAATCTGTTTAAGAGCAAAAACAGTGGCAAAAACCTCTGTCAACATTTGGCGAATTAGTTCTGAAATCACAAGGACAAACTATAAATGTTAAGATCTAAAAATACCAATATATAGTGTATTTGTGGAGCCACTGTGACCACAGCTTAACATAAAGCGGCAAGGATCTTATTTTATTTTATTAAAACTTTCTGGAACATTCAGGTCAAAGTTGTTGGTTTATTTTTTTCAGGTAAAGGTCATTTTATTTATATAGCACATTTTCAGCAACAAGGCAATACAAAGTGCTTTACAGGAATTAAAAGGAAATACAAACAAAATAAACCAAAGGAAAGAGCAAAAGAAGAAAAAGCTAATAATGTTGATCCAAAGTAAATAAACTAGATACTCCTGTCGGTAGATAAGTAAGTATCCTCTGGTCTAATTCCTGTTCTGGTTTGGGAGAATAAGAGTCTAAAAAGTAGTTGTTAAGGTAATTTTTCTAGATTCTAAGTTCTAATCCCTGTTCTGTGTAGCTAAATAAGTGTAAGTAAATATCCTCCGGAGTTGTGGGATGCTAGATAAGTATAAGTATTCTCTGGGCTTTCTAAGTGTGCTCTAAATTTGTATCTAAGCAATCACTGGAGCGTAAAGAAAAAGCTCTGACACAGAATTTGAAATTGAGTCCACAATAAACTAGTTACAGCATCTTTTAACAGCCTGAAACCCTGGTATACATTTTGTTTTAATTATTGCTAAAGCAGAGTGACTGATTATCCTTGAGCAAAGTGGCCACAGACTCAAACAACCCTGACTCCCCACTGTCCTCTCTGGATAACTCAAGTAGTTTTCCACGTTGTCGTCAGGTCCAGATGTGTTGTCGTCCCGACAAGAGGGACGCATAACCCACACTTGGCCGGGACATTTCGGGATGACGGTAGCATCTGTGGGGCTGGAGCGGAGCAGGCGAGCGCCTGCAGGGAAATGGAAAAAATGTCAAGAGAGATTAGCAGGGATGGAAGGGTTGTGAAGGAGATGGAAAATGCAAAGCAATCTGAAGACATGGCAGGAATCGTATCTGCGTATAGAGAGGACAGCTTTGTGTGCGACAGGACACACATTTGTGGTTCTGTTTTAATGCCTCGCTGGTTTGCTGGTCCACCACCTGCCAAGTTGTTTGCAAGAGATCGTGTGTGTGTGTGTGTGCGTGTGGGTGGGCGTGTGTGGGCGTGTGTGTTCACCGGTGTCTGTGCAAATAACTGTTGGTTAGAAATGGATGAAACCATCTCTGAGTTGCAAATGAGCAACGAAAGGTGCACTAACTATTGTTACAAATGACACTAAATTCATATTTCTATTAAGATGCCTTCATGGGTTTTTGGTGGCATTTTAGTTTTATAAAATCAGATCATGTCTGGAAACCTGCAACAAGACACAGATATGGAAAATCCTTTATATGTAAACTAAAACAAAGAAATCTGAAAGGAAATGGACCGAGAACTAAGCCTTGAGGTACGCCTTTAGTCATTGTTGAAGCAATGATTTCTTTACACATAGTGCAACATTCTTTTTCCCGTATTATGCAATGTACAATTTAAACCACTCTAACCTTTGTTAAGAGAACTAGAGTGGTCATTTCTGAATAGGTATAGCATGGTTTAAAATTTTAAAGATTTTGAAATCCAGCCCAGATACTTTTCTGCAATTGAGCCAAGAAGCAAATAAAAGTAGGCCTGTCACAATAAATCAATCGCACAATAAATCAAAAGAAACTGAATACTTTTTATTTGCTTGATTTATCGCTTTTCTCTTTTTTTTTCTTTCTTTTTACCAAAAACTAAATAATAAAAGTCTTTGGTTTGGTGCTTTGGTCTCAACTATGACTTTCTTTGAGAGATAACTTTGTTTACACAAACTTCATAATTTATTTAATTTGTTGTTTCTGTTAATTTATTTTGGATATTTGAAATGTCTCCCAGTTCAAGTGTTTAAATGTTCATTACAATTTAAAGTTTGTTGATCCTTGAGAATGTGTCCTTGCATTATTATGGTGTTATTATGATTATAATAAATGGTCTCAAAACAACGATATTATCGTTTATCGCAAAAAGTTCTGGGATAATTTATCGTCCAGCAAAATTTGTTGTTGTGACAGATCTAATTACAGGTGTCTGTATGTGATTGAAAATATTTAACAGTTGGGTGATCTCACATCCTCTATACCAAAGTAAAAATATTTTTATGATTTTTGACTAGTTTAATAATTAATTTGACAGCCATGAGGATTTCAAGACTGTAGATTTAATTGGTTTTCATTTATTTCCCTTTTTTTTTTTTTGCTTAGTTAGATGAAGCAAACAACAGAAAAACAGTAAAGACATCTTTATATAGCAAAGATATATACACTTTTAAACAGCCAAAGTGAAGTGAATAATGGAAATGACAGAAAAGAAAATTGCAAGAGGCTGTTTTCATTTCAAATCTAGTATTGATCAGCAGCTACTGTAATTTAAATTTAAATGAGAGGTCATCTTTTTTTTTTTTTGTCAGCCTGGCAACACTTGAGCTTTATCCCATATTTAATTTTAAATTCATAACAGTCACATCTGGACACAAAGAGCGCCTTTGTGAAAGTAAAGTGTGCAGTGACGACTCCAGAGTCATCGGCCCACCAGGACAGACTCCCGGCGTCCTGATCTGTCCTTTTTTAATCGGGGCTCTCGCAGATCTGATACCAGAATGTGGCTCGGGATTCTACCGCTGACAAAGCAATGTGCATCAAGGACAACGGTCATAATGAATTTCCCACAACACTGTCGTCACGGTATGCTTAGAATGTGACTGGCTAAGCATACGTTTACAGAAGACTTTGGCTTACATATGATAAAGTTACAATTGAAGTTAAAACTCGGACGGAGAGGGAGGAATGTCAGACGTCGTTTTCCGTCGTTTTGAAGACGCGTTATTGTGTCCATGCGTATCAAAAACCTTCATCTCTACACCGACAGTCGCTTGTGGTTGTCATATTGAAAACTGCCGTGTTTTTTTTCCTGTCAAAGTGTCAATTACTCGGCAGATGTTCCTTGAAGCAAACACGTTGTAACGTATGCAGCTGTTTGGATTATAAAATACATTAAGAGCCATGTGCTGGAATTCTGTGTAGAACTACAACTCAAAAAAGAGAGAGATCATAAGCCTATGATAATAATAATAAAAAAAACAACCTAAAAGCTCTTGTGGGCCACAAAACTATTTTTTTTTTCTATTAAAAAAGTACTAGATATAAGAGAAATAATCTGCCAGTGAAACAAGATATTTTAATTTATGACATGGGAAAAAATTTACTGTTGACCTGGCAGATTACTTCACTTATAACTAAGTGAAATAGTTTTATTTATCTGGTGGAGCTTATTGATTCCGTACAATTATTTTTGCCATCACGGGGTATTTTGCTCACAATAACATCGTTGCTAATTTTTAAGAAGATCAATGAAGAGGCAATACTTCAAAACATGACCTAAATAAACTGTGAGTTTTAACTCACGTACCAAATATTATTTCTAATCTGAAGAGCATGATAATAAATTTGGAATTAAAGAGTTGCATTGACTTCCTGATTAAATATGATCATTTTAGAGTAGCACTTTCTTTAGTAAAAATGAGTAACATACCTAAAAACATTCATATTCCTTGAAAAACAAAATTTCTTTTAATTTTTTGAGCTAAAGCACCACAATTACATATTTGTATGAGTTCATTTTATTAATCACCTGCAAAAGTGATCAACAAAAGCCACTTAATTAGTAAATTAAGTCTCTAAACTTTCCTGTTAGCTTCAATTTTTCTGCTGCTTATTCCTGTGTTTTGCCTGGTTTCCGGGGCAACATAAAAGGGCGCTTGCCCAGGGCGCCATCCATGCAAGAAGCGCCACCGCTGGGCTTTATTCGTCACAGCCGTTAAGAGACGGGCCGTACAGAGTAACAGGCAGTCGAGCTTCACGCCGCTCTGGAGTTGCCAACCAGTGAGGCGAAATGAAATGTTTTCATTTACAACTCTGTTAGCCTTTGCGTCCTCAACGGCCCCTCTTCTGAGATTTCTTTTTGTCTGATGAACACGGAACGAACGGCTGGTGCTTCGGCCCCCGTAAATATGGGAAACAATCGAGGCAAGAAGTTCATCTCAAGTATTCTTTTGAGACCCTCTGATAAAAAGAAATCCGGAGGAAACGGTTTACAGCAGAACGTCGGCTCCTGGTCAATCATCAGTCACATATAGAAAGCGGCAGAGCGGAGAGGCTAATCCTTGGAAATCCAACAGAGTCTGTTTTTTTTTTTTGTTGTTTTTTTTATATATAAAACTCCCCTTGCTTCTGGATTAATTTGAGCTGAAATTAAATCTAAAATTGGCTTGCTCGCTGTATACTTGGCAGCCTCTCGGTGGTGAATGGGGTGGGGAGCGAGGGCAAATAGAATATCAACACACACAGAAAAGCCGTCTGGGTTTTTCATTTTTTCTCTCTCTCTTCTCAAATTGGTTTTCGCTGATATAGCACGCGGCAGTAATTTCAAGGTAAAATGATCAATTCAGATACTGTAAACAAAAAGTACAGCAACATATTTGTGCAGATTTGATAAACGCCCCGTTGTACATTTTGCTCGTGTTCCATCTTCGATCTTGCTCATTTACATCTGATGTTTCTTTCAGTTTTGCTTTTCTCTCTCTCTCTTTTTTAAAATATTTTCCTACCTACCCATTTACCGCTGTCTTCATTCTTTTTCTTCATTACAAGTCCCTCTCTGGTGTAATTTTTCCATTTTTCTGCATGGCTGTTTCTGTCACTCTGCACCTCGTTGTCTCCTTCGCCCCCCACCCCACCACCGAAGCGGCGTAAGAAATCTCTAGAAATCCACTCCCTCCATTTCCCACCTGTCACTGGTGATCAGACTCCGAATCTATCCAATCCTGCGGATCATGCAGGAACTGGCTGTGACCATTCGACAAATGCGGACGACGGTATTCGGACCTCCGTCGCCCCACCAGAGCGAGGCCACGTGCTCTCTTATTTACATTCAGCGCGCCTCTGAATCAGGCTTTTCTTTCTCTCTATTAATTAGTGGGTGTTTGTTGGCAGGCTGCTGCCTTTCAGCGGTTGCTGTCAGTGCGCCTCACAGCTGGAGATTTGTGCTTCGTGGGCCTTTCATGATCGGAAGAGAATTCTCCCAGCGCCCTCCGCCATCTGTTTATAGGACTTATCACCATTCCCCAACTGAATCCCTTCCCCCCCATGCCGCCAGCATCACCCTTATTCAGAATCTGTCTTTTCAACCCACTAACAGGTCTCGCTGCTAATCAGAGAGAGTATTTTATTCGCGGAGGTACTGACGTTTTTGCCGTCCTCCTTTGTTCGCGGGTCAAAACGACGTGTCACGACTGCAGACGGTTGATCCGCGTCCCGCCGGTGTGACTTGGCTCTTAACAGACCCAGAGAGAAATGTTTTGAATAGCTGTAAAGTAAAAAATAAAGTAGTTTCGGGAGTGGAGTCAAATTTTAAAGAAACTACCTTGCTCAGAAAGATTGTTGATTCAGAGTCTTGTTCTACCACAACCTTTACTTTGCTTAAAGCCGCGCTGTGTAACTTTTACGAAAATATGTTTTGTCCATGTTTTTTAAGTGCGATCATGTCGTGACAGTATGGTATGAGAGGTAATGTGTGGGAAAAAACGGATCTGTTCCACCTCCTTCCTGCCAATCAGAGTCTGGAGGAGGGTCTTAGCGCTGTCAATCAACCTCCTGTTTGCTGCTAATGTGCTAATGATGGATAAACAACGTACCATTACAGGAAAGCTGTTTATCCGCCGTCATCAGTGGCTATGCTAATTTGTCTTAGCATTCGTGGCAGTTTAGCAAAGAGCAAGCAGGAAGGATGAACACGGGATAGTTTATATTATCTTATATTAATACAATATCTAAAATACTTTTTTTTTTATGAAAGTCTCGTTCTGCAGCTTTAATGCCACAGTAATGACAGAGATTGCTGTTTTTGAAGGGGGGTTTTTTTCTTAGGTTTTTTGGAAATTCTTAAAGTTACAGAATCAAATTACTGTAACTATTGATCAATTTGGGAGAGCCTAGTTGATGATGTTCCGGTTGCTGTGAGTTTTGGAAAGGTTAATTCACAACATTTAATTGAAATTTATACCCCGTCATAACATAAAGCACTTCTCAAAGCCACTGTGTTCCTGTGCAACATGTAAAAGCCTAAAGAAACCCAACCCAAATATTAGGATTTTGAAAATAATCATGAAGCTCCACAAGTCTACTTCTCCTCAGCTGCAATTTCTAAATGCATGACGCTGTTGTCATCTGATCAAACACATTTGTGATTCAAAGCACACTGTTCAGAAAATAGGCAGGTTCTGTGTCTCTGATATGAGTTACGGCTTGAAGTTTGCATATAAACCCCGCCAAGACAAAAGGGAAATTATTAAACTGCCGGTTCAAGCTAAAAAAAGAAAAAGAAAGTCTGATTATAGTTTATTAATTCCTTCAGGGACAAAGAACCTAATTTTTGTAGACATGTCCCATCAATCCGATGAACCCAACAGTGAAGTCCTCGGCCTTAGTGACCGTTGTTACATTTTCACACTTCACTAAAAAGACGGCATCACGAGTACAGAACATTATGCGGAAATGTTGGGGAAACGTCTGTAAGTAGCCGCTTGGGTTAAAGGTTGAGCACAAATGGTTCTTTCAAACAGACGATCGCTTTAAGCAGGAAGATGAGTCAGCGACAAAGTGGCTTAAAAGCTGACTCAGTCACACCAGTTCAGACTAGAGAGCCGAAACCTCTAGCAAACCAAAATTATTCCACTTGTAGGTCTTACAATTTAACAAATTCTACCACAGATCGAGGAAATTTGTGTCTTTTGCAAATAGAAATAATGTTAGTAATCCTAGCTGACCTGAAGCAGAGTCTGGCACCGACGGAGAAAAAGGTTTCGTCTTTTTATACAGCTCTGTAAACATGGCTTCAGCTCTCTATCTTTCAGTGTGTGTGTGTGTGTGTGTGTGTGTGTGTGTGTGTGTGTGTGTGTGTGTGTGTTTGTGTGTTTATAATTATTTTTTAAACTTTCAGCTTCAAGAGAACATCTATCCGGCTTTTGATTTCGTCAAACTATTAGTTCAAGATCAAATTATCCTGGAAGCAGAATGTTTGTGTTCGATCGCGCAGGAGAAATTTGGGATTTTTGTTTGAGAAAAACTGAATAAAAAAATAATAAATAAATTCACTGATGTCCCCGATTTAGCTTTCAGCTACGCTCTGGGCTGCTGCTTTTGCTTCCTGCTGGGGCCATTTTTTATGGCGTTACAGTTTTCATTTCCCACTTATCTATAATTCAAAATGTTTGTGGAATTGAGTCCTGGGTTACTTTTTTAAAAGTCAGACATATCGTTTTTCCTTAGCGTGTGTGTGCGCGCGTGTATGCGTGTGTGTGTTTGTCTCATTGTCAATTTAACGAGAAGTCTGTTGAGGAAAATAATCTATTAGTCGTTCCTCGATTAATCAGACCACTGTGAAACCAAGTAAAAGATCAAACACAGCTTTATTCTCATTCTGCAGAATGGAGAAGTCAAACAGATACACACAAAGTAAGCATCAGATGAGTTCTGAGTTCGAACACTCAGCCCCTCTTCAGTTGTACATTTCTTATCACGTCTTCAGTGGAAACTTCTTCTGCCCTGACAAGATTAGCTGATGACCGTTAACTAGAGAAACCCAAACCAAACAGTTTCTACAAAACAAGGTCAAGAATGGAACATCTCAACACTAAGGGTGTATCAGCCGTTTCTTTCACCATGCATCTTTTTAGCGATAAGTCACATAGGGTATGAAAAGTATTTTATCTTGTCTCTTACAGATGCTTGAGGTTGAGGAACAAAACTACTGCAGCTGCCCCCAAAATATCAGGGTGTGAACAA